>MU760166.1:99770-116658 GCA_026770625.1 Nicotiana glauca
TTGTTGCATTATTCACTTATAATTTTAACAAGTGTTTCTCTTTTTGGAATATTAAGAATCCTAAGCAGTAAACTTCTGTTTAACTGTTCTTAAGGATATATGACCATGTTTTATTAACAATACAATCATATTCCATTCCACCTTTGTAATCCTATATTTATGCATCAGAAAGTTGTCAAAGACAACGGAAATCTGATCTATTTCTTGACTTCTGGATCAAGATAATTGAGAACTCGATAATTTTATATATTGTAAAATTGTTTTAGTTACTTTATCTTATCGGATAAACCGATAACTGAACCGATAATGATCTATAACCGATTAATCGATAACCAATATCTTATCAGTTTGATTATCGGGTTATGATATTTGTAAACCGAAAATCAATAATATTCAAAATCGAACCGAACCAACCAATGCCCACCCCTAGCCTAGTGGGCGTAGCAGCATGGTTGACACGGAGACTTAGGTGAGCTGTACTTTTCGAGACGACCAGCAGCCAACAGAGTCTCCTTCAGAGTATTGTACTGTATTTTCTATTTTTGTCCACCTTGTATTTCGGATAGCTACTACATTTCATTTCATTTACCTATGAAATGCTCATGTACTTATGACACCGGGTTCTGGGATGTCTATGGGATTATTTAGTATTTTTAAATTGTTAAAGATATTAGTATTCATTTAGTAGAACTTATTATTTATTGTTTAATTGTATAACATAAGTGATTTAGGGAATATCTAAAATGAGAAAACTGAAGTTAAATAGTGTTGGCTTGCCTGACAGTGGTGTCCGGCGCCATCACGACCCTTAGTAGATTTTGGGTCGTGACAATATGGTATCAAAGCACTAGGTTCACTTATGTCTCATGAGTCATGAGCAAGTCTAATAGCATTTCGCGGATAGGTACGGAGACGTCTGTACTTATCTTCGGGAGGCTACTGGGCTGTTAGGACCACTTCTCTTCTTGATTTACTCATCGTGCAATTTGATTCCTTTGAGGCTTATGCCTTTGTATCCTTCCCAATCGATCTTATGCGACGCAAAATGTTTATTATAATTCAGGAATTGAGAAATTTTAAAGGCACTACAGAGGTGGTGTGAGATGCTTCTTCCTGCATAGTTGATCTAGCTATTATCGTCGCCTTGTGGAAGGATATTCTGTAGTTTCAGCTCAGTAGTCGTACTTCTGAGAGCTTGGAGGTTTGGCACAAACTTCCATGTTATTCATGAACGGTTGTCACGCAATATTGATGTGGTGGTAGGATGCTTGCCTACGTGTTGGGGCAGTGAATGATTCGAATGGAGGATTACTCAGTGCATGATTTAGAGATTCAGTATTTTATTTCCGACGGAGAAAAGCAATTGGCCTATGAATGTCCAGATTTTGATCTAAGGCGTCATCTGAGCAGCAAAGAATGAGGAAGGACGTGTGGGAAGTGTTATACTGTGGTTAAACTTCTACAAGGCCAGGTGTAAGAAGCGGAAGTCGAATAGTTGCTTAAGGAAGAATGGTTTGGCCTAAGTGGGAGAGTGACAAAGCAGCACGTGGATTCAGTAGTAGGATAACTACACCCTTGAGAAAAGTTTGGAGTAATTTGGGAATTTTAGTGGACGGTGATTGAGTCTACAAACTTAATTCGAAATATAGGCTAGCATAACAACAGAAGATTTGATATGACGAAAAGGAGCTGCTTGATATGAAGAAGGATACAGTATAACTTTGAATTGGAAGATATTGTTTTCGACGCCCCCCTTTTTCCTCGCGTAATCGGGTATAGAAAATTTGGGAAGACAACTCTATTCCCGTTTGGGAGTTGGGTTTTGGATTTTGGAGAGTCGCCACCTAATGATTATAGTACATTAGGACACTTTAAGAAGAATTAAAGATGAAAACCAGAGTTGGGTAAGGACTTGAAATTATCCTGAGGGGAAGGTGTTAGGCACCCCTCAAGATCCACTAGTGTGGTTCCCGGCCATGCTACAATTGTGACTTTAAATGCAAGCAAATAAGTAAACAAGCAAGCATTGCAAATACGGGAAAACTGTTACAAATAAAAAAAAGATTTAAAAATGCTAAAATTTAGAAGATAACAGTTTTACAATTTAAGAAGAGATACGCAGTGAGGGAGAGATCAAATAATGATGCAAATAACTTAGGGAAATAAACAGAAACGGAAGTTTGAAAAAGGTTTTGGGCAACTTTTGAAAAATCCGAAAATAACAAACTAATAAAGAGGGAGGGATCCTAGGTTTATACATTACATGGATCATTCGCACAACACCGGTACCTGATTGTACGTATAGTGCTATCGTGTAATCATCATCTCCATGTCTACCCTTCCCACCTCGTTAAGGTATTAAAGCGCGGAACGGTATCGTTTACTTACAGCATGCTACTACCCATCCCAATTCTATCAGTCCCGGGGGCATTAGGACTTCTAATCCTAAAAGGGAAAGAAAGGGATGGAGGCCTTTATGGAGCTTAAAGGATAAATTCTACTCGACATTCAAAACAAGTAGCAAGTAAGAGGGGAGAACAAACAATCATACAAGCCTCAAATTAACCCTAAAAATCAAACAATCATTTAGTTTAGCATGCCTTAATAAATACTGGTTTGGTCTTAGAATTTAAGCAGCGAACGGACTGGTTCAACACATGTGTTTTAGGCATAAAGTCTACATTAGGCAACTCGGATACAGTCGTCAGGTATTAAGGTATTCAACGCGAGTTATTTAGAAAAGTACTGATTTCAGAAGATAGGCTAATGCAGAAGAGTTTTTGAAAGAAATAACAAACTGCAGACTTAGTTTAGAAATAAGTTTCAAAGAAAATCAGTGGACTGTCCGGTTATAAAACACAGAAATAATTGTAAAGAATTTCGAAGAAAAGACAGAACTATTTAAGGAAAAGAGTAAGCTGCAGAACTGTTTTAAAAGACGAGTTTCAGGAAGACTAGAATTTAGTTGGAAAACGCTTAGGCAGATTATTAGAAAAGAAACCGTTTCAGAAAAGATGCAGATTTGAAGAACTCAACTTTTAGGACAAATGTACACTGATTTGAGAGAGTTTTATCAAAAAGATTAAGGCTTTTGAAAACGTTACTGAATGAAGACGCTAAGGACCAGTTAACAGATTATTATCAGACGAATTTGATGTGAAATCCTATAGGCATGATATCTACATTTGATTTTTCAGAACCTGTTAAAGAATTTATGAAGAGATGACTGTTTTTAATTAATCCTACAGTCTGCCTAATGAATATGCATGCCCTATAGATATGATATCTATACATGAATTTTCAGAAAAGCTTAGAATTCCTATAGGCAGGATCTCTACATGCGTTAGTTACAGAATATGAGCGTTAAATCATGTATACATGTTTTCTATGTGATTTGCAGTATAGTTAAACATTAAACCCTATAGGCAGGATTTCTAGGTGACTTGCAACATAATTAAACGTTAAACCCTATAGGCATGGTATCTATGTGATTGAATCAGAGATGTCAAACAGATCTATTGGCAGGATTTCTAGAAAAAGAGAGAGTCCTAAAGAATGATATCTACCCTTATTGATGCAAGAAAATAAAGACCCCTCCCACACTCTTTTACTATAATCCCCGAGTTTTATACAAAATTATTACAACCCAATGAATCAAACTAGAAATTAAGAGATGCATCAAAAGTTAACAGCTAGATCCGAGCAACCTAATTCAATCCTAATGTCCCATAACATGTAATTAACCAACTCCGGGATCCAGATTTCCAAAGCCTTCTCGTTATCCAGGGTATTTCAAAGTTCCAAGGAATATCAGGGATCCCCGGCATTGCTTACACCCAAGATACCATTAGAATTAGGAACAGTGCAGTGTGAAAAAGCCAGCTCTCAGGCATCCAAGTTCAGAGGGAGCTCAGGGGTCCCAAAGCATGACTTGCAAGAGAGGGGCAGAACTTATAGCTAGGAATAAGTGCAAAGTGAAAGGGAATTAGGGGGCCACGACAGGTGGTGGTCGTACCTAGCCATAAAGTAGGCTGGCATACCCCTGACCACTTGTTTAGGTTAAACAAGTTAGGAGCAAACCTTTGAAGGTTAGACCTAAGTTTGGATAGTGATTAAGACACTATCAGACTCAAGTCCAAGGCTCAAACACATAAAGGGGAAAGGGGAGTGGGAATTGATTGAGTTAGGGGTTCAAAGAACCCAGTTCAGAGTCATAGACAGCAATGTTAAGGTGTTGCTATGGCTAGAACCACAACTCACGCACAAAGGGGAAGGGAAAGGGAGTTCACATAAAAGAAGTAGTAACAAAGTTGCAGCAACAGAATGAAGGAAAGCATAACAGAACTAGGATGTAAACACATAATGGAGGAGCATTATATAAACTAAAAGGAATATACCAGTTGCAAAGTAAGAATAAGCAGAATAACAGAGCAAGCAGACAGCAGGAAATCAGCAAGAACAAACTTAGGTTTCAGCAGAACACTTGGAAGTTCGAAGAGAACTCAAAGATATTTCAGAAAATAAAGAGGAGAAGAAGAGAGAAGAAGAGAGTAGGAGGCAGAATGCTTAATGTGTGTAAGAGTGCAACTCGAGAGTCTTAGTTTGTGAAAGTGTAGGTGTTAAAAGGTGTAGAAGGGTAGCCTCCTTTTATAGTGCAGAAAACAAGTAAAAAAAAGGTAAGAAATAACCTTGAAATCAATCTCATACAATCTCCCTTCAGTCAAGGGATTTAATTTTCAAACGGGCAGAATAATTAAGATGAGTACAGGCCATCCATGGCCTGGGAAGCCATGGATTCCAGTGAGATTATGGTCGGAGAAAGGTGAGAGGGGATAGGGTTTTGAGAACCTTCGAGAGAGTTTGAGAGGAGAGGGGGTTTCAGAGGCGGCTGCTGAAGAGAAATGAGGATTAGGGTTGGGTTAAACGGAATTAAAAAGGAAAGGGCTGATCGTGGCCGTTGATCAAAAGGATCAACGGCCAGGATTAAAAGAAATTCGGGCGGGTTAAATAGTTGGATCGGGGGGTCGGGTTTGGAATTGGGTTGATTTTAGGCTAAAATTGAAATGGAACTGGGGTTATAATTGAAATAAAATAAGGCCAAAACTTAAATAGCCAGTTTTCCCTTTTATTTTTATAAAATGATAGAAATGATTTTGAAATTAAATTAAAGGTACTGAATTAGTTAATGACATATAAATATTATTTTAAAAATATTGGAACCAATTTTATAATTATAAAATACTATAAAATCTTAAAGAGGCTAGTATTATAATTATATGCAATTTAGTTTTAAAAAATACCAAATGAATTTGTAAAAATATGCAAAAATCATGTTAGCTATACTTTGATGTAAATATGAGAATAAAAATAAATTTCCCACCAAAATTATAGTTTTAGAAATAATTATAGAATTTTATGGTATAAAAATAGGCAATAAGTTGGTTTAAAAATCATTAAAATGCCAAAACCCTTTGGTGTACTTATATATGCTATTTTAAAAGTATTTTGGGTATAAAAATACATAGGAAAAAATTGGGTGTCAATAATTGTGGCATATTTAATTAATGTCCACGATAAGTGAATGGACTTGTGAAGTTGGTGGATGAGCACGGGCTCAGGATGAGTTATTGATGTGATAGTAATTGTACTTCATGCAGCAGCGTTGGAAGATGTCGGTATGAAATCTCCACATGTGGGTTATCTCCTGTGAGTAGATCAGCAGTCGCGTGGTTGGCGAAGCTTCTGCGAAGAATTCTACTGGCTATTTGGTAAGAAGCTTGGACATGTGAATGTAGTTAATTATTTCGAGTATTCATAAAGGGTTTATAGAAAGATTTCGAGGAGCTTGGCAGGTCGGTTGTGCTAGATCATGCCAACAATGGAGAAAGAATTTTGTTGGATTGCAAAGTTGCATAATGGTGGCTTCAAGCTAAGTGGGAGAGTCCCACCGCCTACAATTGGGTTGTATGATTATCTTCTTGTGAGGTTTCGGGTTATCGACATATTGGTAAGTTGTTTCGTCTAAGAAAAGAGAACATCAATAGTAATTTGAGCAAGGAATTGAAGAATGTGTTTTGTAATTGGCGTTATCGATTCGTGTTCGAGCTTTGAGAAGACTCGGGAATTATGCTTCGCGTAGAAGTGAGTTGAAAGGAAGGTGTTTTGGCTGGGTGCTTCTTTAAGAGGGTGGTCATGGGCTAGCGGAGCCTTGCAGTTGATTATATTTGGGACCATGTCAGAATGGGTGACTCTTAATAACGGTCCTAGTGAATTCAAAGGCTAAAAATGCGGTGCCTAAGGATTCACGCCCGTAGTGTGTTTAAGAATTTAGCTTGTGAAGCAGCTTATGATAAGAGGCTCAGAATGTTCTATGATGTTTTGACTTGCAGTGTAGCGTCGGGAGGAAAAGGAGAAAAAGACTTTGGATTCATAGAGGAATTACTAGAATGGATGTACCAGTCGAGATGCGGATATGCTTACAAGGAAGGTATGAGATGGTTCGTGGGATTTGAGACAGCATGGTCTCGTGTTACAAGGCCATTCGGGTAGAGTGCATTATGTTTTGAATGAATTATTATTATTCTAAGGAAATTAAGGATAAATTGGAAGAGGTTGGATTGGTTATCCATGATAGAGTTGGCATACTGGTGGCAGTGATCGGTTCCTTCAGCGTGATTAAGTTATGCAAGTGATTTGTGATAGTACGTGTGAGGCTTGTCGGCCATCGTAATTGGGTTTATTTGGAAGTATTCTAGTATTATGACTTGCTATGTGTAGGCGGATCCCGAAAAGGGGCTATGGTGGTCTAGTCCACTACCTGAAGAATTGCATCTTATATGGTTGTGAGAGTTCACTCGTGGGTTGCTATGGTTCTCTTGGAATGAGTTAAGTAAAAATCTTCCATATGAGGAAGTGTTTATCATGTTAGTGGTTCAGGAGTTGTGATGAAATTCTTATACTATCGCATGCTGGCTTGTTAGGTGCAGTGAGCGGTATGAAATTTGAAAGTGAGGATCAAAATTGCGGTTTGGTGTTGACAAGGATGTCACGAGCTCGAATGAGCATGAAAAGGGTTGAATGATTAGAGTAAGCTGCCATTGTCTTTAAGTCACCTAGGATCGGTGTTTTGTGAAAAAGGGTTTGCATCCTGGGTATGGATTCTTGATCGCTTTTCAGCATTAGTGCGGTAGGTAGTATGGATGTGCAAACTTACTATCTGTTACGGAAAAACGTTGTGACAACCCAAAGGGTCATCACCTATTTTTAATTAATTCATTGCTTCCAAGGCCTTGAAAACCGCATTTAGAGTCGCCTCGATTTGCATGCGTAGTCCGGGCACCGGAAAGCTTAAATATGAAATTCTATGAAAAATGCTAAGTTTTGATATTAAAATGGATAAATTTAACTTTGGTCAACTTTTTGGATAAATAGACCCGGACCCATGATTTGACGGTCCCACAGGGTCTGTAGGAAAATATGGGACTCTGGCATATACTCGGAATCGAATCCCGAGGTCCCGAGCCTGAGAAATAAATTTTTAAAAGAAATTATTTTTCTGAAATTGTTAAGAAAAATTGAAATGATATTTTATTGGAATGTGTTGGTATTGGGCCCGTATTTTGGTTCTGTTGCCCGGTACAGGTCTTATATATAGTTTAAGTCCTTTCTGTGAAGTTTGGTTAAAATCGGACATCATTTGACTTGTTTCGGACTTGAAATCCTAAATTTGGAATTTGATGAAGTTTTTGAAAAAATGCTTTGAATTGGAGGTTTAATTTGTCAATAATGATGTTATCTAGGCGATTTGATCCCACGGTTAAGTTCGTATGATGTGGTTGAGTGAGTTCATGTGTTTGGTTAGAAGCCCCGAGGGCTCGGGGGTGTTTCAGAGTGTGTTTCAGGGTGGTTCTTGACTTGGAAAATTGCAGATTTTGCTTTAGCTGTTGCAGACCCCATTCCTTCTTCGCGTTCGCGTCACATCTCTCACGTTCGCGATGCTTTAACTTTTTCTTTCTTTGCCTTTGCATCCCAGCCCTCACGTTCGCATAGTGTTATTTAACGCTGAGGGCTGAGTCTTCTTTTCCTCATCGCGTTCGCATAGCTTTGCAGGATTTCCTCTTCGCGTTCGTGTGATGGCCCATGCATTCGTATAGAACAATTTCTGTGCCACAACATTTTTACTCTCCGCGTTCGCGTTCCTCTTCTCACGATCGCGGTGGCCTGTTAAGTGTTACTCATTGCGAATGCGACTAGATTGTCATGAACGCAATGAGTAATTTTGCCCAGTTAAATTTAAAATTCCATAACAGTGTCATCACGGGATTCACCAAAAATTTCACACCTTTCTTCTCTAAGCTTTTAGGCGACCATTGAAGAAATTATTCATCAAAACCTCTTGGATTAATAATTCTTAGATTATTTTCTTCCATTTCCTTCAACGTCTATTGAAAACCTAGGCCTAAAACATGTGATTAAGGTTGAAAATTGGGTATTTGGATAGAGTTAGGGCTTTTAAATTTTTCTTGATTTAGACCTCGTTTTGGGGTCGAACTTGAAAATAAATTGTATATTCGGGCTCGTGGGTGAATGGTGATTTGATTTTGGTCCGAACCTCGAGTTTTGACCAAGCGAATCCGGGGTCAATTTTTGAGTTTTTGGAAAATATGATGTAAAAGCTATAATTAGGCATTGGGTTCGCATTGTTTAGCATTTATTGATGTATTGAAGTCATTTATGTATAGATACAATTGAATTGGAGCCGAATTCGAAAGGAAAGACAGTTATTGAGGATTGATTTGGTCGTGGAAGTTTGAGGTAAGTGTTTGGTCTAACCTTAGCTTGAGGGATTAGGAGTTGAGTCCTATTTACTATGTGGTAATTGTCGAGTACGACGTATAGGCATGGTAACGAGTATCTATACGTTGGTGTCTAGCATCACTGTGAGTCTTCAAATTGTGAATATCTTGATTTCGTTGTATTCCTCTTGCCTTGATGATGATTCCTATTTGTTGTGAAAGGCTTGTGAAAGGAAATTGTGACTTATGAACATCGAGGAGCATTGGCTCAAGTTATATTACAATTGTGAAAGTATATGAAATGATTGAACCCTTTGGAGCATTGGCTCAAGTTATATTACAATTGTGAAAGTATATGAAATGATTGAACCCTTTGGAGCATTGGCTCAAGTGGTAGAGTGAGATATGAAATAAAAGTGAAAGAAAGAGGAAGAGTATTTAAATTGTTCCCTTGCCGGGATATTATTGCTTATTGATTATTTTCCCTAGCGAGGACGTTGAGATTATTGATGTTGTACCCTTGCTGGGATTTAACTATTTAATTGTGCTCCCTTGCCGGGATTTCTATTATTATTTTGTTTATTCCCTTGTCCCATGTTTGTGATTGTTGTTTGGGTGAGGAAGAGTGTCAAAGCACGAAGGGTGATGCCGTGCATTGTTTGTTTATTGTGAGGAAAGAGTGTAAAGCACGAACGGTGATGTCGTGCAATGTTTGCTTATTATGAGGAAAGAGTGTAAAGCACGAAGGGTGATGTCGTACCGCACGATGTACTATTCTGTGTCGATTCTACTGATTATATGTGAGGAAAGAGAGTAAAATCCTGAACGGTGATGCCGTGCACATTTTATTATATCATTGATTGGTGAGGATGGGAGTAAAAGCACGAAGGGTGATGTCGTGCACTTGTTGCTTTCTGTTTCTTTATTAATGTCTGAGTTGTGTTGTTTCCTTCATTACTGGACGGCTTTTACCTGAAATTTTTATTTCCCCCATAGCATGCTCCCCTCCCATATTGATTAGTTATCTCTGTACCTCGATTCTGCTGTATATGTATATATATAACTGAACAGGTTTATATGGTAGTCCGGCCTAGCCTCGTCACTACTTTGCCGGGGTTAGGCTAGACACTTAACAGCACATGGGGTCGGTTGTGCTAATACTATACTCTATGCTCTTTTGCACAAATCCAGGTACCGAAGCAGTATACGGTGTGCAGCAGTAGCTCGGGACCGAGCCTTCAGTCCACCGAGCCACCAAGGTAGCCTTGCAGGCGTCCGCAGGACTGACGTCTCCTCTATCATATATTTCAGTCTGTTATCTCATGTTTTCGAGACAAACATTGTTATATTTCTTTCAAATGATTGTATTTAGAACTCTTATTAGTCCGTGGATGTTGTGACACCAGTTCTTAGGTAGAGGCATATGATGATTTCCGTATTTTTGTTCAGTTTATTTAATTTAAGTCTTCCGCTTTAATTTCATATTTCTGCTGTTATTCAAATATTTTATGCTTGTTGTTATGATTGGTAAAATAATGTAAAATAAAAGGGTTAGGAGTTTATGATTTGTGGCTTGCCTAGCTTCTACGAGTAGGCGCTATCACGACCCCCGAAGGTGGGAAATCTTGGTCATGACAAACGTGGGAGCATGTCCCATGGGAAAATTGTATAAGTGTGGGATGTAGTCAATTGATTGATTGGAGAATGAAACCAAGTGTGAAGATTGCGATGATATGGTTAATTTGAGAATTTATGCATTGAGGGCACTCGGTTTATTGGGTTATAGACCATGGAGGATTACTTCGGTTATGATGGTTGTTCTTGTGTTTTATGGGAAAAAGGGGTTATTATGGACCCAGAAAAGATTATTGGCCTAGTTCAGTATGATCAGAATCGGCTTGAGGTATGTGGATGGATTTAAATATGAATACGGGCTCTGTATCGGGCCGAATGTGTTCATTTCAGCATAGCCCTCCTTAAAGAAGAGTATTTGGACATCGGATGTTAACTCATTGTCGGCTATTTCATGTAATGTTATATTGTGCCGTGTGAGCTGCGAAATGGCTTGGTAAATTTCTTATGTGTTGAGGTTCCGCGTAGTGATAGTGTTATGAGAGCAGGATTGCTCTTTAGTTTCAGAACATATATCGCACCTCGGTTATGCTTGAGTTTGTTAGCTTATGGCGCTATATGTCCCCTCAGGGATGGTATTATGCACTTAGCGTGCTTGTGATTGATATTCGGTGTCTTGCTGTAATGAGAAATTTAGCTCAATGTGTACCTCCTTCATGAGTTTTATGCGCGGATCGAGTTGCATGTCGCAACAATGTGATAATAATTACAGTCTCTTACATTCTATTCTATGTGTTTTATTCCCCATTTTCCGAGGAAAGTTCATGTTAATTGCGTGATTGGAGTAGTCCCTTCCAGAGTTCATTTTCCCTATGTATCGCATTCGAGTTGGTAGCCTATTGGCACGTTATGGAATCATATGAGACTCTTGGTCATGTCTGAGGTGGCTTGTTACCTGAGCAGTTCGTACTGGGTAAGATAAGGTTATTGGATCTAGGATCAGTGCGATCGGATTGTATGAAGTGTATTAAAGAGCAAAGATCATTATTTGGCTCAGAATGAGGTAATGTTCTTGTCAGAAGTATAGGCTCAATGAATTGTTGACACGGTAGTTAGTTAGGAATTTCAACAAATATCTTCCGTCATGGCAAGTATTGTAAGAGTTGGAACAAGACTTAAATGTATCATGAGGTGCATTGTGAGCATAAGATTCGAGGAATATCGATTATTATGATCAGAGAACGTTATTATGATCTTGTGAATGACGAGGTGCATAGTGTGAATTCAACAAAGGTATGTAATCTTGTATTGATGCATCATGTGGTGATTGATACGGTGTTCTTATATTGGAAGTAGGTCTGGCAGAGAATTTCAGATGTTAAAACTGGGTTCTAAGGCTCATTTGTATGAATAAAAGAGAATATCATTAGATTTGCTCGAGCTAATGTGCTCAATTGAGTTGTGGTAGCACGGGTAGGTGCACAAGATGTTTAACTGTTATTTCAGACAACTCCAGCACAGTTCTTAGCACATTCGAGGACGAACGTATGCTTAAGTGGGAGAGAATGTAACGATCCGATCGATCGTTTGAAGCTCTAGCACGTTGTTCAGTAGTTTGAGGTCATGAGAAGAAACATTTCAGGTATTATGACTTGTACGCATGGTCGGAACTGAATTCCGGGAAGTTCGGAGTTGATTTGGAAAGAGAATTCTCCTTTCTGAAGCTTTAAGTTGAAAGAATCGACTAAGATTGGATTTTTGAGTAAACGACCTCAGAATTGGGATTCGAAGGTTCCAGCAGGTTCGTATGATGATTTCGGACTTGGGCGTATGTCCGTATCGGGTTTTAGAAGACCCGAGAACGTTTCAGCGCCTATTGTGGAAGTTAGCATTTTGGAGGAATTTTATAAGTTTGTGTTGAAGTGCATTTCAGTGTTATTAATGTCCATTTGGGATTTCGAGTCTGGAAATGGCTCCGTATGGTGATTTTGGTATTGGGAGCGCGATCGGAAATGAATTCGGAGGTCTGTAGGTCATTTTGGAGTTATTTGGCTAGTGATAGAAATTTGAATGTTTTTGAAAGGTTTGACCGAAAGTGGACTTTTGGATATCGGGGTCGAATTCTGATTTCGAAAGTTGGAGTAGATCCATAATGTCGAATATGATTTGTGTGCAAAATTTGAGGTTAATCAGACATGATTTCGGCATCAAATGTAGAGGTTTGAAGTTCTAAAGTTTATGGAGTTCGAATTGGGGTGTGATTCGTGATTTTGGCATTATTTGACATGATTTGAGGCCTCTAGCAGGTCCACATTATATTTTGGGCCTGGTTGGCATGATTGGTTGGGGTTCCGGGGGCCTCGGGTGGATTCCGGATGGTTAATGGATCGAATTAGAATTTGGAAGAAGAGCTGAAGCTGCTGCCTGCTGGTGTAATCGCACCTGTGAGACTTGAGCCGCAGGTGCGGAGCCGTAGAAGCGGCCCTTGTGCCACAGATGCGGAAATGGGCTGGATGGTTAGGACCACAGATGCGGTCACTTTTGCCGCAGATGCGGGACCGCACCTGCGAAAGGTGGGGCGTAGGTGCGGAAATGCTAGAGGCAGAGAGATTATTTTAAATTGGGGGTTAGGGTTCATTTCAATCCCATTTCTTCCATTGGAGCCGATTTTGGAGAAACTTTAAGGTGTCATTTTCACCATCAAGCATGAGGTAAGTAATTAATGCTAATTTTGAGTTAAATACATGATGACATACGGATTTGGACATGGAAACTTATAGGAATTTGGGATTTTGAAGAAAAACCTAGAAATTTGGTATTCTTGGATTTTAACTATGATTTTGGGCATGAAATTAAGAGTAAATTATATATTTGAGTTTGTGAGGTTATGGGTAAATTTTATCTTTGAAAAATTCCGGAATCCGGGCACGTGGTCCCGAGGGCATTTTTGTTAACTTTTCGGACGAGGTTAGGAATTGTTATAAATTGGATTATTATAAATGAACATATAGTAATGGATTTGCATAATCAATGGCTAGTTTGGAGCATTGCACATCAATTTAAGTTTTCAGAAGGGCGTGGAATGCCGGTTATGGAACTTCAGATCAAGGTGAGTCTCCTTTCTAACATTGTAAGAGGGAATTGTCCCTATAGGTGAGTTAATTGGTTATATGCTCCTATTTGTGGGGGATACGTACGCAGAGGTGATGAGAGTCCATGCGTAGCTACTATTATATTATGTCCGGGTAGTCTAGGACCCAAAAGCATACTATACTTGGAATATTGTTAATCTTATTGACCGTTGGAATCTCTTAAATCACATCGAATGAGTAAATAAATTTCTAAAAATATTAAACTTTATTTTCTTGACTTGTAAAAGAGAAGTTTACACCTCCTTGAATAATTTCTTCCCTAATGACGTCTTGATTGACTATTAAAATATGTATTTTTATGAGTACCTGCATCGCATGTATGATTCGCGAGCAGGGTAATTATTTATTTATATTTGACCGCGTCGCATGTATGTTTCGCAACCCGGATAATAGTTGCATCTATGGTTCACGCCATTCGACCCTCTGGCAATGCACAGTTTAAATTTGGTTGGATCGGGTTTTACGTCCTCGGCATGATTTGCGCGTGCTCGTATTGCTTGCCTTGAAGTTTATGGAAATTGATATTGTTTCTTCTCGGCTTGAGAATATATGTAAAAATGATGAAAAGAGAATTAGGAATTTTCTATAAAATAAAGAATTGTTTATTTGCTTCATTCTATTGGATTACAATCATGTTTATAAGAATCCTCAATTTATTATACTATTGATTTATCACTATTGGACCACTAGTAAGTGTCGAAGTCAACCTCTCATCTCTACTTCTTCGAGATTAGGCAGGATACTTACTGAGTACATGTTATTTTCTTATTCATGCTACACTTGATGTTCATTTTTGTTGCACAGGCACATGTAACTCTAGCGGCCTAGTGGGCACAGCAGCATGGTTGACACGGAGACTTAGGTGAGCTGCACTTTTCGAGATGACCCGCAGCCAGCAGAATCTCCTTCAGAGTACTGTACTGTATTTTCTATTTATGTCCACCATGTATTTCGGACATCTACTACATTTCATTTTATTTCCCCAGTAAATGCTCATGCACTTCTGACACCGGGTTTGGGGATGTCTATGGGATTATTCAGTATTTTAAAATTATTAAAGATATTAGTATTCATTTAGTGGAACTTATTATTTATTATTTGAATGTATAAAATAAGTGATTTCGGGAATATCTAAAACGAGAAAACTCTAGTTAAATAGTGTTGGCTTGCCTGACAATGGTGTCCGGCGCCATCACGATCCTTAGTGGATTTTGGGTCGTGACAATTACATACACACAAAAGACACCCTTTTTTTGAGATTCATGCCTAGTCTTTCTCCCACGATCCAAAGAGAATCTAAATATTAAATCAATTTTATGAAATGCATATATAAAATATCTAGTTTGGCAAAAAGATTATGGATTTACATACTGATGGAAGGAACATTACACGATTCCATCCCCTGTTTCGGTCATGTCTATTACATTTATTTACATAAATACCATCATAGATCATTTATTGATATTTAATACTAGTTATATCGTACTTATGCCACAAGCATTGTTCATTATCGTATATTCATCACTATTACCACAGATTTTGTAACATTTGTCACAACACTAGTTAAATAATCTAGTGGATATTATTATTGACTAAACTTAACCCTACCTTGTTAAGAAAATTTAATTGTTTAAACCTAGATCTAAATTTTGGTCAAACAGTTTGGTATCTTCCGTGGGGATTTCTTGGCTAATCTTTTAGTTTTCTTTAGATTTACAATTCACGTGACTTGCTAACCTAAAGAGCCATAAAAATTTTCTCCTCTCTACATGTACAAAACTTTTCATGGCAAGTAACCAGGAAAATAGAACTAGAGTGATAGGTGACGTCCCTAGTAACCTCATCAACGCCATCAATGAGAGCTATGAAATATTGGGCGAGTATGTGATGCCCACTGCCTCGCCCAGGCATGAAAGGTCGTCTCCCCTGCATTGCAGCACAACGAAACCAAATGGAAAGGATCTTTCACATCTACAGGAGAAGGGACGCTATATGCCATGAAAAAGCTCCTCGAAGCATAGCTAACTGATACCCTCTTAAGCATTCTCAATAAACAAGCTCCATGCATGACCATAGAAACCACGAGAGCCCACACGGTACATTGAGGGTGTCACGACCCAAAACCTTGTGACTGGCACCTGGCGTACTACCCAACCCGAGTAGATCAACCTGGACAAGAATACCCATCTATATGCCTAATAGATGTATGTGAAAGTCTTTTATAAAACATAATTATTTTAAATAATTTAGATCAATCATGAAACAAAGCCTTTAAATTCACCGTTTTAATAATTGAAAATACATAAAGTTGGCAATAGTTCTTTCATGCATGCAACATGAGTAACTCTCAATTACAATCCAAAGTAACAACAATTGTCTATGGAATCTCTAGGACACAAGAATAGAATAAATACTTGGAAAAAACCCCAACCAAAAGAAAGTAAGATTAACATGACAGGTACTATGAAAAAGAAATGGTGCCTCACTATATACCTTGTAGAGAGAGTCATCCTAGACTCATCCATCTATTACATGCCACATCTTATCTTGAAAATATGTAAAGAAAGCGGGACCCTGGAGAGTGGCCCCTGAGAGCTGATTATATCACCATGGTACTCATAAATATCATAAGCTCTCTCTAACTCAAGTTCCTAGGACAAGGCTTTACAAAACATATGAAACCAATACTTTATATAAAGTGATAAACCCTTGCACTAGTTCATACTTTATTATTTTTAATAAAAAGATCAGTAAAATGTAAAACATGATACAAACTTTATAAATACTTATATCAATCGATGATTTTAATAAAATCATGCAAAATCATTTCAACTTTATTAAGTCATTGAAATTACTTTCGGCTCCTTAAGCCTATACATAACAAAATCATCTTTTACCTTTCACCGGGAGTATTATACCAACACCAACACAAGAAGGTCAACTAGGTTATGTATCTAGTGACAAGTATCATATACCCTACTTACTTAGGTCGTCTTATCACAGTGTTGTATGAACTGACTTAGCCATGTTAGTAATAGCACAAATAACACCCTCTCAAGAAGGATTCAGGTGATTTCCGTCCGCAATTTCCGACCGAAATCGATCAAAAATTGATAATTCCGACGAAATTCTGACCGATTTTAGTTGGACGGAAAAATAATGATCGCAAACGTGTACCGACCACTATTGGTCGAAAATTTTCGACCGAAATCGGTCGGAAACTTCAGCGGACGAAAATTATTAAATATCAAATTTCTGGCATAAAACTTTATTTTCTGACTAAAATAGGTCGAAAATTATTAAATATTTTTTTAATTTTCAAATTTTCAGCCGAAATCGGTCGAAAATATTATTATTATTATTATTAAT
>MU760167.1:5879-19320 GCA_026770625.1 Nicotiana glauca
TGTTAGACAACCGTTACTCCTGGGCCGTTTGATCAAATTTTCAATGGTTCAGATTCAACCACTTGGAACGGTGTCGTTTTGGTTTATGTAGGCAGACCGGGCTGGTTGTATTTTAGGCCTGGTCATTGTATTATATCTCTTGGGCTAATTATTGTATTGAGCCCCAGTCTTGTATATTGTATTTGTATCTTGAATTTTGTATTTTCGTATTTTGTATTCTTTTCTTTTCTATATTTTTTATTTAATTTATCTTCTATTTATTTTCCTTGTATCTTCCTTGTATTTTCTTTTAATTTTTTAATTTTTCTAAAATTAAAGAGTAATTAATTTCTATTTTTTGGTATTTTCTGATTAAAACCAAAATGGTATTTTGTTTTGTTTTTCTTTTCAAAAAATTAGAAAAAGTCCTAGTATTTCTACTTATTTCATGAGTTATTATTAAACAAACAATTGCCACACAAATTCAAAAATCATTTTTGCCTATATTTTGGAACAATTTGCTTGGGGCAAAAATCACGTGCTCAGAGGTGTGCAGACTCCGGAGGGGCTCCTACAGCCCAAGCGCTATCAATAAGGCCTGAAAGCCTTAACATATCAATATGAGGCCTGAAAGCCTCCTCACAATACACTCGAGGCCTAAAAGCCTCCTCACATATCGCTCTAGGCCTGAAAGCCTCCTCACATAACACTCGAGGCCTGAAAGCCTCCTCTCAAAACACTCGAGGCCTGAAAGCCTCCTCACATCACTCATCGTAATCCTCACACATGGCCCTCGGCCTCAATCGGTCCAAAATAATCAAAAGCCCCCCGGGCATCAATAAAACAATAATACTTAGCTCAAACAATAGTTCAAATATCAGTAAAAACTCCAAGTTTGAGTAAAAATATAGCTGAGTTCACGAAACAGTGTAATTCAAATGGACTGAGCTCAAATAATATTTCAAATAGTGAGGAAAACAGTGATGATAACTCATAAGGAATTCAAATAGTCGCGAATAAGCCCCAAATAAGGCAATAAGCCCAAATCATAGTGAAAAACAACAATTCATAGCTAATACGCGGTAAAATATCATCCGGACTGGACCAAGTCACAATCCCCAATGGTAAATGACCCCGCGCTCGTCATTGAACGTGTGTCCCATCTCAACACAGCACCAAGTTGTGCAAATCCGGGGTCTCAAACCCTCAGGACACCATTTAAAGTCATTACTCACCTCTAGCCGGCCAAAAGTCTAGCTCGATATGCCTTTTCTTCTCGAATCAACCTCCTCGTGCGTCCAATCTGACCAAAACCACAAGGAATACGTCACAATAGGCTAATGAATCATAACCCAATCGAAAAGACTCGAAAAATATCAAAAATCACAAAGTTGGCAAAACCCGAGCCCCGGGCCCACTTCTCGAAAAGTTACAAAATTCACATCACCGGATTCCTTATCTCTCCACGAATCTATACATATCAAGTTTACCAAAATCGGAGTCCATTTGGCCCTTAAATTTCCATTTTTAAATCCCCAAGTTCCCCAACCCCTAGCTTCACTCTCTTTTGATGAATTTCAACCCATTTTCATGTCAAATCTATCATAATTTCATGTATTTAGTCCAATGGACTTACCTCCAATCACACCTAGTCAAAATCCCCCTTCAAATCCGTCCAACAGCTCTCAAGCTCATTTAAAAATGGTGGAATAACATAACCCTCGCGGAACAAAATGAATATAAAACTCCTACTGGCTTTAGGGATTTCCGCTTCTGCGGTCCCCACGCCCGCTTCCGCACAACCGCTTCTCTGGTTTTTGGCCGTTTATGCGGAATTTCATTAAAACTCAAGGGCCGCTTCTACGACACAAATTTCCACTTCTGCGGAACCACACCTCCAGGCCAAACCTGCTTCTGCGACCGCCTGTCCGCTTCTGCGGACTCGCTTAAGCGAAATGTGTTCCGCTTCTGCGGAACTACCCAACTCAGCTCCAGACCGCTTTTGTGACCAAGATTATGTTTCTGTAGACCATTTCCGCAGAAGCGAGCATACCAGATACCAGCAAAATCTGCCATTTCCTCAACTGGAATTTCATCCCGTTAGCCATCCGAAATCACCCCGAGGCACTCGGGACCTCAACCAAAGGTACCAACACATCTTAAAACATTATTTAAACTTGCTCCGATCATCAAAACACCTCAACTAATACCAAAATCATCGAATTACATCGGATTCAAGCCTAAGTTTCTTAAAACTTTCGAAATCGTATTTGATCAAAAACCCATCCAAAAAACCTCCGAATGACTTGAAATTTTTCACACATATCCAAAATCACCTAAAGAAGCTACAGCAAGTCTCGGAATTCCATTCCGACCCTCGGATCAAAATCTCACCTATCAATCGGAATTCGCAAAATACTAACTTCGCCAATTCAAGCCTAATTCTACACCGGACCTCCAAAATCACTTCCGATCACGCTCCTAAGTCACAAATCATCCCCCGAAGCTAACCGAATCATCGGAAATCACATCCGATCCCTCTAACTCAATAGTCAACTTCCGGTTGACTTTTCCAAAACAAGCTTTCCTTAAAGAGACTAAGTGTCTCATTTACATCTAAAACCAATCCAATTCGACTCGATCATCTCAAATACCGTTAATGAATCATAGAGAAACATAAGATGAGGGAAACGGGGTGGTAACTCACATGACGACGGGCCGGGTCGTCACATCCTCCCCAACTAAAACAAAAGCTCGTCCTCGAGTGGGTCAAGGAACATACATGGAGCCTCAAACAAGTGAGTATATCTACTCCGCATCTCCTGCTCGGTCTCCCAGGTAGCCTCCTCCACGGGGCGACCTCTCCACTACACCTTCACTGAAGCTATATCCTTTGACCTCAACTTCCGAACCTGACGACCCAAAATAGCCACTGGCTCCACATCATATGTCAAATCATCATCCAACTGAACCATGCTGAAGTCTAATACATGAGACGAGTCCCCAACATACTTCCGGAGCATAGATACATGAAATACCGGATGCACGCTAGACAAGCTGGGTGGCAAAGCAAGCTCATAAGCCACCTCCCCAATCCTCCTAAGTATCTCAAAAGGCCCAATGAACCGCGGACTCAGCTTCCCTTTCTTTTCAAATCGCATAATGCCCTTCATGGGCTAAACCTTCAGCAAGATCTTCTCACCTACCATATAGGACACATCCCGAACCTTTCGGCCCGTATAACTCTTCTGACGCGACTGAGCTGTACGAAGCCTCTCCTGAATCAGCTTCACATTCTCTAAGGCATCCTGAACCATCTCTGTCCCTAATAACCTAGCCTCACCGGGCTCGAACCATCCAACAGGAGACCTACACCGCCTCACATACAACGCCTCATATGGAGCCATCTGAATGCTCGACTGATAGTTGTTGTTGTAGGCAAACTCTGCAAGTGGCAAAAACGCATCCCATGAACCCCCAAAATCAATAACACAGACACGCAACATGTCCTCCAATATCTGAATAGTGCGCTCGGACTGCCCGTCCGTGTGAGGATGGAATGTTGTGCTCAACTCTACCTGCGTACCCAACTCCCGCTGAAATACTCTCCAGAATTGGGAAGTGAACTGAGTGCCCCTATCTGAGATAATAGACACTAGAATCCCATGCAATCAGACAATCTCCCGGATAAAGATCCCTGCCAGCCGCTCTGAAGAATAGGTAGTACATACTGGAATGAAGTGCGTGGACTTGGTCAGCCGATCTACAATCACCCAAACTGAATCAAACTTCCTCAAAGTCCGAGGGAGACCACTCACAAAGTCCATAGTAATCCTTTCCCACTTCCACTCGAGAATAATCATCTGTTGGAGAACAGCGTCCGGCCTCTGATGCTCGTACTTGACCTCCTGATAGTTCAGACATCGAGCTACATAACCCACAATATCCTTCTTCATCCTTCTCCACCAATAGTGTTGTCTCAAATCCTGATACATCTTCATGGCACCCGGATGAATGGAATACCGCAAGCTGTAGGCCTTCTTTAATATCAACTCCCGAAGCCCATCCACATTAGGCACACAAATCCAGCCCTGCATCCTCAGCACGCCATCACTATCAATAGTCACATCTCTGTCATCATCATGCTGAACCCTGTCCTTAAGGACAAGCAAATGTGGATCATCATACTGGCGCTCTATGATGCGGTCGTACAAGGAAGACCGGGAAACAACGCAAGCCAACACTCAGCTAGTCTCTGAAATATCTTATCTCACCATCCAATTAGCCAAAGCCTGGACATCAACTGCAAATTGTCGTTCCCCAACTGGAATGTATGCCAAGCTACCCATACTGACCACCTTCCGGCTCAAAGCATCGGCCACCACATTGGCCTTCCCCGGGTTATACAAAATAGTAATATCATAGTCCTTGAGTAACTCTAGCCACCTCCGCTACCTCAAATTAAGATATTTTTGCTTGAATAGATGCTGAAGATTACAATGATCGGTGAATACCTCATAGGATACTCCATACAAATAGTGCTTCCAAATCTTCAAAGTATGAACTATAGCAGCCAACTCCAAATCATGTACAGGGTAGTTCTTCTCATGGGGCTTCAACTGACGAGAAACATATGCAATAACTCTACCCTCCTGCATCAACACACATCTGATCCCAACTCTTGAAGCATCATAATACACAGTGTAAGAACCTGAAGCTGATGGCAATACCAACACTAGGGCCATGGTCAAAGCTTTCTTGAGCTTCTGAAAGCTCCCCTCACACTCATCCGACCATACAAATGGAGCACCCTTCTGAGTCAACTTGGTCAAGGGCGATGCAATAGAAGAAAATCCTTGGAAAAACCGGCGATAATACCCTGCCAACCCAAGGAAGCTACGGATCTCTGTGGCTGAGGTCGGTCTAGGCCAATACTGCACCGCCTCTATCTAGTTCGGTTCTACCTGAATACCCTCGCTGGACACCACGTGTCCCAAGAAAGCCACTGACCCAAGCCAAAACTCACACTTGGAAAACTTTGCATAAAGTTTCTCCTCCCTCAACCTCTTTAATACCACTCGTAAATGCTGAGCGTGCTCCTCCTGGATACGCGAGTACACCAATATATCATCAATAAAAACAATCATAAATGAATCCAGATATGGCTGAAATACACTGTTCATCAAGTGCATAAATGCAGCTGGGGCATTAGTCAGCCAAAAGACATAACAAGAAACTCATAGTGCCCATATCTAGTCCTGAAAGTCGTCTTCATAATATCTTAATCCTTGATCTTCAGCTGGTAATACCCTGATCGGAGATCAATCTTGGAGAACACCCTCACTCCCTGGAGCTGGTCAAACAAATCATCAATGCGGGGTAGAGGATACTTGTTCTTCACTGTCACTTTGTTCAATTGCCTGTAGTCAATGCACATTCTCATTGTGCTATCTTTCTTCTTCACAAATAGGACCGGTGCACCCCACGGTGACACATTCAGATGAATGAACCCCTTATCTAGGAGTTCCTAAAGCTGATCCTTTAGTTCTTTCAACTCCGCTGGTGCCATGCGATATGGAGGAATAGAAATGGGGTGGGTGTCCGGTACCAGATCAATACCGAAGTCTATGTCCCTGTCCGGCGGCATGCCCGGCAGGTCTGCAGGAAACACATTAGGGAAATCCCTCACAACGGGAACAGAATCAAGACTAGGAGTCTCAGCTCCAACATCTCTCACAAAAGCCAAATACGATAGACAACCTTTCCCAACCATTCGCTGGGCCTTTAGGAATGAAATCACCCTGCTGGGAACATAGTCAGTCATACCACGCCACTCAATCCTTAAAACACCCGGAATGGCCAATGTGATTGTCTTAGCATGACAGTTTAGAATAGCATGGCATGGAGATAGCCAATCCATGCCCAGAATAACATTAAAATCTACCGTGCTCAATAGCAACAAGTCAACTCGGGTCTCCAGACACCCAATAGTCACTAAACACGACCAATATACATGGTCTAGAATAATAGTATCACCCATCGGGTTGGATACATGAATAGGTAAAGTGAGACATCCCCGGGTCGTACCCAAATGATGAGCAAAATAAGAAGACACATAGGAATAGGTGGAATCGAAATCAAATAAAACTGAGGCCTACATGTGGCAGACTGAAATAATACTTGTGATCACAGTATCTGAAGTAATAGAATCTAACCGGCCCTGAAGAGCATAGGAGCGAGCCTGACCACCAATCGATCGGCCTCCCCCTCTAGGGCAGCCCCTAGCTGCCTGAACCTCACCCCTAGCTGGTAGGGCGGGTGCTGAAGAAGCTGGGCCAGAAGATGAGGGCTGACCCCTCTACTGAGACTGACTACAATGAAGTCGAGGACACTACCTCCACATGTGCCCAAACTCCCCGCACTCATAACAGCTCCCGGGTGTTGAAGAATGGGACTGAAGGGAACCCTGCGCGCCAGAGTGACTAGCTGACGCACTCGGCCTGGAGGAACCCTGAACAAATGGAGCTCGTGATGAACCCTGTGCCGGAAGAGTGCTAAGAGATGGCTGACTCTGCTGATAACCCTGATGACCGCGGCCGAAAGATGACCCACGATGCTCAGAGCGGGCTGACTGAGGAGGCCTGAATGAATGACCTCTGCCCTGCTAGAACTGACCCCTAGACGGAGCACCACTGAAGCTACCAGAACCTCGAGGCCTCTTGGCCTCCCTCTCCTCTCTGTCCTGACGGCGAGCCGTCTCAATATCACGAGCAATATCAACTGCATCCTCAAAGGAAATACCCAGAACTCTCTCTCGAGTCATCAAAACACGAAGGTGATAGTTGAGTCCATCTACAAACCTCTTGATCCTCTCTCTATCGGTCGGAACTATCGAGGAGGCATGACGAGCCAACACAGAAAATCTCGCCTCATACTGGGTCACATTCATGTATCCCTGTCGAAGCCACTCGAACTGCCTACGCAGCTCCTCTCTCTGAGACTATGGTACCCACTTCTCCAGAAAGATAGTGGAGAACCTCTGCCATGACAAAGGCACTGCACCTGCCAGCATATGCCGCTCATATGCCTCCCACCATTTAAAGGCAGCCCCAGTGAACTGAAATACGGTGAATGCTACTCCACTGGACTCCAAAATCCTTGCCGTCCGAAGCATACGCTGACACTTGTCAAGAAATCCCTGGGCATCCTCACCCTGAGCACCACTGAAAACTGGAGGCTGGAGCCTACTAAACCTCTCGAGATGACGCTGCTCATCGTCTGGCATAGCTGGAACCACAAAATCCTGAATTGGTACAACCGGCTGAGCTGGAGCTACTCCCGCTATCTGTAAACCCTACACCACCTGCTCAGGTGTGCGAGCAGCAGGGGTCTGACTTCCTCTACCTGAGTGAGAAGTAGCTGCTGTAGTAGTGGCTGAAACTGCCTGGGCTAGGCCAGTGCAAACTGATAGTATCTGAGCCAAGGTCTCCTGGAGACCCGGAATCACAATGGGCACCACCGATGCCTGAACAGGTGCTGCCGAAATGTCTGCAGCTAGGTCCTGATCCTGAGCCGGGCAAACTGGTGGAGCAACAGGTGCTGCTCTCGTGGCTCTGCCTCTACCACGACCACGACCGCGTCTGCGGCCTATAGTACCCTCAGTATGTGTTACTGGTGGTCGTCCGTCTCGTCTTGTAGCGCGGGTCCTCGCCATATGCGAGAGAATAGAACACAGAAATTTAGTTCTCGGATCAACAAAGTCGCACGACAAGAATTTCAAGAATGTGAAGTTCTCCTAAGGGTTCTGCAGCCTCTCGAGGATAAATACAGACGTCTCCGTACCGATCTGCGAGACTCTTCTAAACCTGCTCATGACTCATGAGACCTAGTAACCTAGGTTCTGATACCAACTTGTCACGATCCAATTCCCACCGGTCGTGATGGCGCTTCTCGTGGAGACAAGGCCAACCAACGAAACATTAACACCTCATTTTTACAGACATTTATCATAAATAAGTCTAAAACATGGATAACATAACCATAAATGTGGAATAAAAGTGATAAACAGGGATACCATCCCGAATCCAGCCCGAAATCGGGGTGTCACAAGTCACGAGCTACTATAGAGTTTACTACAATACTACAAGTCTGTAACTAGGAACCTAGTCCGAAGATAAATGAAAATACAGAAGATAAGGAAGAAACGGGGCTATAGACGTCGACAGCTACCTCGTCACTCCTGGTCCGCCTGGTCTGCAAGGAAATCAGTGCTCAGGAACGAACTCTGCTATGCCTGTATCTGCACACATGGTGCAGGGAGTAATGTGAGTACTCCGACCCAGTGAGTAATAAAAATAAATAACGACTGAGAACATAAAATCCCATGAAGGCATAAATAATGCTATCTCAAGCAGTAAAATTAGTTAAGCAGTAAAATCAGTGAAATATAGCAAGAATCCTCTTTAAAAACAGTAAAAAAAACCAATATTCTCAACCAGTATAGAAACTCAGTAACCTGCCCCTCGGGCGCAATATCAACTCTCAGCACAGTGTCAGCCCCGCGGGCTTAGTATCAATCACACAGTACAACATCAGCCCCTCGGGCTCACTCTCAATCACATGGGTACCCGCGCTCACTGTGGGTGTGCAGACTCCAGAGGGGCTCCTACAGCCCAAGCGCTATCAATAAGGCCTGAAAGCCTTAACATATTAATATGAGGCCTGAAAGCCTGCTCATAATACACTCGAGGCCTGAAAACCTCCTCAGATATCGCTCGAGGCCTGAAAGTCTCCTCACATAACACTCGAGACCTGAAAGCCTCCTCACATAACACTCGAGGCCTAAAAGCCTCCTCACATCACTCATCGTAATCCTCACACATGGCCCTCGGCCTCAATCAGTCCAAAATAATCAAAAGCCCCTCGGGCATCAATAAAATAATAATACTTAGCTCAAACAATAGTTCAAATATCAGTAAAAACTCCAAGTTTGAGTAAAAATATAGCTGAGTTCATGAAACAATGTAATTCAAATGGACTGAGTTCAAACAATATTTCAAATAGTGAGGAAAACAATAATGATAGCTCATAAAGAGTTCAAACAGTTGGCAATAACAATTCATAGCTAATACGCGGTAAAATATCATCCGGACTGGACCAAGTCACAATCCCCAATGGTAAATGACCCCGCGCTCGTCATTGAACGTGTGTCCCATCTCAACACAGCACCAAGTTTTGCAAATCCGAGGTCTCAAACCCTCAGGACATCATTTAAAGTCATTACTCACCTCTAGCCGGCCAAAAGTCTAGCTCGATATGCCTTTTCCTCTCGAATCGACCTCCTCGTGCGTCGAATCTGACCAAAACCACAAGGAATATATCACAATAAGCTAATGAATCATAACCCAATCGAAAAGACTCGAAAAATATCAAAAATCACTAAGTTGGAAAAACCCGAGCCCCAGGCCCACTTCTCGAAAAATTACAAAATTCACATCACCGGATTCCTCGTCTCGCCACGAATCTATAAATATCAAGTTTACCAAAATCCGAGTCCATTTGACTCTTAAATTTTTATTTTTAAAACCCCAAGTTCCCCAAGCCCTAGCTTCACTCTCTTTTGATGAAGTTCAACCCATTTTCATGTTAAATCTATCATAATTTCATGTATTTAGGCCAAGGGACTTACCTCCAATCACACCTAGTCGAAATCCCCCTTCAAATCCATCCAATAGCTCTCAAGCTCGTTTAAAAATGGTGGAAATAATATAACCATCGCGGAACAAAATGAATATAAAACTCCTACTGGATTCAGGGGTTTCCGCTTCTATGGGCCGCTTCTGCAGTTTTTGTCCGTTTATGCGGAATTTCATTAAAACTCAATGGCCGCTTCTGCGACACAAATTTCTGCTTCTGCGGAACCTCACCTCCAGGCCAAACCCGCTTCTGCGACCGTCTGTCCGCTTCTGCGGACTCGCTTAAGCAAAATGTGTTCTACTTCTGCGAAACTACCCAAATCAGCTCCAGACCACTTTTGCGACCAAGATTACGTTTCTGCGGAACCGCTTCTGTGGTCCATTTCCGCATAAGCGAGCATACCAGATACCAGCAAAATCTGCCATTTCCTCAACTTGAATTTCATCCCGTTAGCCATCCGAAATCACCCCGAGGCCCCCGTGACCTCAACCAAAGGTACCAACGCATCTTAAAACATTATTCAAACTTGCTCCGATCATCAAAACACCTCAATTAACACCAAAATCATCGAATTACATCGGATTCAAGCTTAAGTTTCTTAAAACTTCCGAAATACGCATTTGATCAAAAACTCGTCCAAAACACCTCCGAATGACCTGACATTTTGAACACATATTCAAAATCATCTAACGAAGCTACAGCAACTCTCGGAATTCCATTCCAACTCTCGGATCAAAATCTCACCTATCAACCGGAATTCGCCAAAATACTAACTTCGCCAATTCAAGCCTAATTCTACACCGGACCTCCGAAATCACTTCCGATCACGCTCCTAAGTATCAAATCATCCCCCGAAGCTAACCGAATCACTGAAAATCACATCCGAGCCCTCTAACTCAATAGTCAACTTCCGGTTGACTTTTCCAAAATAAGCTTTCCTTAAGAGACTAAGTGTCTCATTTCCATCTAAAATCAATCCAATTCGACTCGATTATCTCAAATACCGTTAATGAAGAATAGAAAAACATAAGTTGAGGGAAACGGGGCGATAACTCACGTGACGACGTGCCGGATCGTCACACATCAATAATATACAATGTTCAAAGAATTGAAACACTAATTAAAATAATAAAATACAATGTTCAAATAATTGAAACAAAAACTAGAAATGACAAAGAAATGGGTTGTAATTCATTTTTTTAGGGTTTAGGAGAGAGGCGGAGCAGTGGCAACTCCGGCGATGGGGACGGCATTTGACGGTGGCTACACGGGGTGGGGAATGAGATTTGTGTGAAGAAACTAGAGAAGGGGAATAGGGAGGAGTTAGAAAATTTTGGGGAAGAAAATAAGAGAAATGGAGGGAAACCCGTTTTTAGTTTATGATTTTTCAGACGGTAATTTTGTCGGTACATTAAGTGTTGACCGTTTGACCAAATACCGACCAACTTTGGTTGGTTTTCTTTAAAAAACTATATTTTTTTTGTTTTATTTTTTAACATATTATAAGCTATTAAAAATTATTAATAACTATAAATATTTATTTTATTTAACTATAATTATTATAAATAATTATAAACTATAAGCATAATTTTTATAAAACTTATATTAACTAGATAATTACATTTAATAGATTATAATAGCATCTATATAAGTAAATTTTTGAGTTATATTTAAGTATATGAGTAATTTCTCACACACGCATAAATTATATTGTAATTGATGATAAATTTTATACATAACTATATATATATATATATATATATAACATGAAGCCGTTAACTAAAAAGTTAAAATACCAAATTATCCTTTTAAATAATCTAAATACCTTACTTTTCCTAATAAGAATTCTCTAATATTAATATACAAAATAAAATATTAAATAACTTCGTCAAAACGGTTAGCTAAACAAGGGAGTCGTTATGATATTTAGAAATGATGTCTTCTAGGAAATGGTACCTTTCGGTTAGTCTTTTCATTCTAATAAAAAACACCTATAAATATATTGCAAAGATTAAAATTTCTTCAACTAGGTAAAAGCATATTTTCTTTCTA
Source organism: Nicotiana glauca (assembly GCA_026770625.1). NCBI lineage: Eukaryota > Viridiplantae > Streptophyta > Magnoliopsida > Solanales > Solanaceae > Nicotiana > Nicotiana glauca. The sequence goes on from MU760167.1 coordinate 17,607, forward strand.
ATGATTATTAATAGGACTATTAATTCTTTTTTGGCAGATGTCGCTATTGCGTGACATGAAATTTAGAATGGGTCTTTTTTTACGAGGCATGGGAAGAAAGTAAAAAGAGCAAAGTGGACAATAAATAGGGTTTCTACCTTTTTATGTTATATATTCGGTAATCATATAATTGACTCACTTATTGCTTATGAAATTTAAGTATGAAAACTGTGTATGAACTGCTGAAGTAATGGGAGGAGAAGGAAAGAATATGTTTTTGCTTCTTACGAGAATTCCATATATGATCAATGGTCAAGTTTGAATTAAATACTTGTATAAGAGGAATTCTTGTGATAGAGAATATTAGGAGAAAATTCAAGTTGTTCGTTAAGCTAGGTCAATCTATACTTATTACTTCAAGTAGTATTTGGATCGATCAATTATCATTGGAAACATAAAATGGTTTCCGAATAATTGGAAATTTAATTTCATCTCAACATGACAACGAAAAATAATTTAATTTTTGAATCCAGCTTATGGCAAAACTAAAAGCCTGGATATAAAAAACGAAAAGAATGAAGAACTATTGGAAGCATGTACTTTGTTCCTCGCAAGATGTCTTCTAGGAGTACCTAAATTTGATCGAATACTTTGTATATTATATTTTGTCACTTTCCAACATAGAGGTGGGAGTATAGATGGGTGTATCTACTAGAATGATTTATAGATATAGTCGCTTGTTTCCTTTGGTTGATGCGTGTTCAAGAATTATTGTAAGCACGAGGGCTCATCAAACCCAGAAAAATTGATAGTAAGACGATCTTTAACAATGATAGTATAAATGATTGTCAAAACTTGGTAAAGATTTTTCTACCCAATTTGAGAGATCTGATTGGTTTGATGATTATTAAAAAAACGGTTCTATTTTCTTTACCCTGCTTATTATGCAACTGCCTTATCTTTGTGATATACAAAATTCATCTATAACAAGCTACAAAAGTATTGCATGTTAGGTGAAATACTCATTATTGCATGTTTGGATCACATAAAATTATAATAAATAAAAGTCACATGTATCTTTGATCGTCTATATTCATAGATTTAAATCACACGATATCCAATCATCATGACATCAACAGACAAGTCACCACGTGACTATCTAAATAATTTATTCAAAAGAACTTGTACTTATTCTTATGTATAATTATTTACTAAAAGTTATACTTTAATAATATCGATATATTTTTTGAAATTGGGTACCATATAACTCGGAATACACGTGCCGAAAATATATATATATATATATATATATATATATATATAGGTGAGACATTTTATTTTTAATATTTAACAATGTATCTGAGTAAGTTATAAGTCGATGAATCAAATTTACAAATAGATATATTTGATGATAAATTTTGTGTGTGTGTGTGTGTGTATTGTATAGCATGTTATACAACATGTTATGTTTGTGTTAGTGTATGTTATATAACTTCGTTGTACTACTTTAACTATACATATAGTATATTATAGTATATGTTAGTATATTCATTCCTTATATTACAAAAGTGTTAACGGATTACATTTATATTATTTAGATAGTAAATATAAAAGTGATTTAAATTTTGACCAATGTTGACCAAATAACCGACCAAAGTTGGTCGATTACTTTCCAGATATTAAAAAAAGTGACCAAAGTTGGTTGGTTAATGCTTCCCCTATATTAACCGACCAA
>MU760167.1:23767-58582 GCA_026770625.1 Nicotiana glauca
TTTTAGATTATTTATTTACTTATAATATTAATTATTAAGTAAATCTATTCATGTCCTTATTCGTAATTTGACACTTAAAAGCACTTTCTAAAAAGCTTGGCCAAACACAAATTATTTCTCAAAAGTGCTTTTCAGACTGATTAGCCAAACACAAACTGTTTCTCTCCAAAAGTACTTTTTTCAAAAGCACTTTTGAAAAAAACACTTCTCTAAATAAGTTGAATTCTCGAGCTTGGCCAAACAGGCTATAATTGCTGCTCAGAAATTCTTTTCAAACTAATTAGCCAAACACTAACTGCTTCTCACCAAAAGTACTTTTGAGAAAAGCACTTTTGAAAAAAAGTGCTTCTCAAAATAAGCCGATTTTTGCATCTTGGCCAAAACGGGCTATAACGCACCTAAACCTAATTCCTAAATAATCAAAAAGACAGAAACACAGAAATCCTAATGACTAAACCGGCAGCCACCAGTCCTCGTCGACTTCCACCAGCCATGGGTCTCCCTCTCGCCATAGCCAGAGCAGCAGTTAGCAGATGGCTAGTTTCTTTTCTTGTTGAGTGTGATTTTACTCCCAAAAGTTTCCACAAGCAAGCAAAAAGATAGTAGAATTCAGAAAAGGTCCTTCCTGTTTATTAGGAAAGGTCCTACTTTTTTCTTGCACTCGCAATACTGAATTAGCAATGGATTTGTTTCCACAAAAGGTAAGTTTCAATAATCGATCGAATTCAGTGTTTTAACTTGTTCCTGAATTTGATTTGCCTAAGTTGTTTGGTATTGGTTACTAATTTGTTGGAACGCTGTCAGTTCTTTTATACAGTACTAATTATTAGTAGTAGGAACAAAATAAAACTCGTTGATAACCCTACAATGTATCTATACATGATAGAGTAATACCTAACCCACAATCCACAAGTTTTGCGTTCCTTAACAAGGAAACCATCAGACCGTACGTAATCATCGTGTTGACAAGACTATAGAGCAATAGGATAGCTACTTTGTGACTACAAATGAAATATTCCTATGTATTTGTTCTAGAAATATGAATGAAATTAGCAGGAACTGAAACAATTCAGAGAATTATGTATGTCTTATTTTTCCTATCTAGATTCTAGAATGAGTATGACTGCTTACACCAAGTTTTGCAGACTAAGAATTTTATTTGCCAGATCTTGGGCTAGTGATTCTCTGATTTTAGTCAAGCTAACCAAGTAATTTGACAGATCTGCAGAAGTATACCAGTATACAATTCAAGTTTGATTTTTCTTTTCCTTCTTTTTGTCAAGGTGATGTGGGGAAGGGTTGAGGGGCCTGGCATTATTACACCAAACCAACTTCCTAAAATTTATGTGCTTTAAATTTTGAATTTATAATTTTAAAAGTATAGTGAATCTTATAATTTAAAGTCTAAATCCTTCAAATTTAAATTCTTAATTCATCTTATTCTTATAGCAATATACTTGTTCGTCTATGAATAACAAGAATTACAACATATCTGGTATATTCCTATCAATATACTTGTACGTCCATTAATAATAATACTTAAAATCTTCAGTGCAAGAATACATATTTATTTTTCTGCATACGTAAAAGAATATATCCTAAACGGAAAAGGTCCAAATACCCCCCTAAACTTTACGATAAGGTCTATATATAACTCTTGTTAAAAGTTTGGCTCATATCCAACCTTGCCGTTAAACTATTGGCCCGGATACCCCCCTGGACTCTACGATAAGTTTTATATATAGCCCTCGTTTTTTTAACAAAATATTTTTTTTTGTAAAATATATTTGTAAAAACTGAAAATATTTTGTTGAAAATAATTTCTTCAGTTCTTAAAAAATGATTTTTTTCTGTTTTTACAAAAAAAAAAATTACAAATTTATTTTTCCAGTTTTTACAAAAAAAAATCTTTTAAAAATCTGAAAAATGAAGAAAAAAAATATTTTCAAAAGCGAAAATAATTTATTAAAAATATTTTATTTAATTTTTGAAAAACGAAAATATTTTGTTAAAAACTGAAAATATTCTAATTCCTCTGTTTTTTACATTTTTTTCAGTTTTTACAAAAAAAATATTTTGTTAAAAAAATGAGTTTTGCAATTTTTTTAAAGTTTCACAAAAAGAAATTTCTTTTTTCTTTTGGAAATGTTCTAATTTTTTTTTGTAAAACTTTAAAAAAATTATAAAAATCGTTTTCTTTAACAAATATTTTTTTTGTGAAAACATATTTGTAAAAAATAAAAAAATGTAAAAACCAAGGAATTAGAACATTTTCAGTTTTTAAAAAAATATTTTTGTTTTTTAAAAACTAAATAAAATATTTTCAACAAATTATTTTCGCTTTTGAAAAATGTTTTTTTTTCTTCATTCTTTAGTTTTTTTAAAGATTTTTTTGTAAAACTGGAAAAATAAATTTGTAACAACTGTTTTTTTTTTTGCCGTAAAAGCAGAAAAAAAATTCGTTTTTTAACAAAATATTTTTGATTTTTAAGAACTGAAGAAATTATTTTCAACAAATAATTTTCAGTTTTTACAAAAAAAAAAATTGTTAAAAGAACAAAGGTTATATATAGACCTTATCGTAAAGTCCAGGGGGGTATCCGGGCCAATAGTGTAAATATGGGCCAAACTTTTAACGAGAATTATATATAGATCTTATCGTAAAGTTCAGGGGGTATTTGGACTTTTTCCGTATCCTAAATAATGTTAAGAATTAGTTTGTCTTTTTGTTAGTAGAAATTATTGTTTCAAATAAGATGAAGAGGATTATAGGGATTTGGTATATGCCGGGGAAGCAAGTGTGTCAGAGCAGGTACTACTGTGTAGTAGTGTTAGAGTGTGAAACTGAAATAGTGTCTTTTTGGCACAAAATATGTTTCTATTGTTAAAAAAAAATTATATTTCTACATAAAATGCAGTATAATATTGCATTTTACTTTAATGAAAAGTTAATCATTAAAGTTAAACGCAGTATTATACTACGTTCTATTATAAAATTAATTTTTTTATAGGAAAACGCATTGCAATACTGTATTTCCCTTAAACACAGTATTGTACTGCGTTTCCCTTTAAAATTTGAGCCGGCCATAATAACAGTTCTGCAGGACTGCAGAGAATATTTATTTTTTGTATAAAACGTAGTATAATACTACGTTTTTCACTGAAACGTATTATTATACTGCGTTTTACATTGATTTCTGGGCCTTCCAATAAGTGTTCTACGGATAACTGACATAACAATAATTCAAATACATAAAATGTGGTATTGTACTGTATTTTACATATAAAAAATTCTGCACCCCAAGCTCGGATTTGCCTTATTTAAAGGCGTTCGAATTTTATGAAAATCCATTCAAAACTTTCCTTCAAACTTCCGTTCACACTTCTCTTCTTCTTTTCAATCATTTTTTTATAATATCTGAAGAGCCAAAAATAAGGGTTTCATTATATTGGGGAGTGAGTTATGCTCGAGAATAACTCTGTGAGGTATAGCTCACCTCCACAGTGTCATGTTAAATTGCCGCTTACTATGGAGTACGCTAAATTTGTATGGTTATTACATAAAAAAATAAGTGTGAGGAAAGGTTCGATGAACCTTAAAGTAACCGGTAGATTTTCGTATTCAGTGACTCCGCAGGGCTTTGCTTATTATTCTGAGTTTAACATCCCAGATGATGAAATTCTTAGAGATTTTTTGCGGATTCCGGATGAATACAGGGAATTTATTGTAATAAAATTTTTGAAAATGTACGTCAAGATTGAAGACGTTCCCAATAATGAGGGCGTGCATAGTAGGGATAACCCCCAGTCATCGGGTGGTTATTCTGGAGCAGTTTTTGCCGAACACATTGTTGATGAAAGAGCTTGCCTTGATTTAAACTTGTCACCACCGGCGAATGAGCAGCCACAAAATAATTTTTTGACTTTATATAATCCACAAGACGATTGGTAAACTTCAATTTTTCTACACTTTAGCGATGTTTATTTTATGATTTAATTGGCTTTGTATTAACACTCATATTTTTCATAAGGGGTACCGTCCAGATATGAATTTTACAATTATGACCCCGCCCTAGTTGGAAAGTGCGTAGTTCTGGCGTATTGGACCACGGTGGTCCATCCGGGAGTCATCACCAACAAGAAAATATCCATCATGAAACGTAAAGATAGTACGACTTATAAGTAAAGTGATATAGCTATATGTAAAGTATTTATCTAGTTGGGTAACTTATTATCTTTTTTTCTTTTTATGCAGTGAAAACGAGCTTCTTGATGTTCCTGACCTCACACAGTTGCCCATAGACGACGTATTGACTCGTTATTTGGCAGATGCGCGGAGTCAGGAAGATGATAGTGTCACGACCCAAAACCCACCAAGTCGTGATGGCGCCTCTCGTGAAGACGAGGCCAACCAACAGAACATTTAACTCCTCAAATATCTTACAGTTATTAATCATAAATAAGCTTAAAGCAGGAATATCGTAACCAGCAAAACGAACATAACCGCGATACAAGAAAGCCAACCCAAATCCAGCCCGCAATCGGGGTGTCACAAGTCATGAGCTACTACAGAGTTCATTAACTACTACAAGACTATATCTAAGAACATAGTCCGAGATAGGTGAAATACAAGAAAAGATAAGGAAGAAACGGGGCTGTGGACGCTGACAGCTACCTCGTCTCTCTGGGTCCGCCTGGTCTGGATGGGAATCAGCGCTCAGGAACAAACTCTGTTATACCTGTATCTGCACACACGATGTAGGGAGTAATATGAGTACTCCGACCCAGTGAGTAATAAGAATAAATAATATCTGAGAACATAGAGATCCCACAAAGGCACAATTTATGCTATCTCAAGCAATAAAATCAGATAAACAGTAGAAACCAGTGAAATACAGTAAGAAAACTCATCGAAAACAGTTAAAACAATTATTCTCAATCAATAAGGGATACTTAGGAACCCGCCCCTCGGGCGCCATATCAAACTCTCAGTGCAGTATCAGCCCCCGCGAGCTCCGTATCAATCACTCAGTACAACATCAGCCCCTCGGGCTCACTCTCACTCATATGGGTACCCGCGCTCACTGTGGGTGTGCAGACTCCGAAGGGGCTCCTTCCGCCCAAGCACTATCAATAAGGCCTGAAAGCCCGAACAATATCAATGCGAGGCCTGAAAGCTTGCTCATAATACACTCAAGGCCTGAAAGCCTCCTCACCTAACACTCAAGGCCTGAAAGCCTCCTCACCAATCACTCGAGGTCTAAAAGCCTCCTCACCAATCACTCGAGGCCTGAAAGCCTCCTCACATCACTCATCATGCCCTCACATATGGCCCTCGACCTGTATCAGTCCAAAATAGTCAAAAGCCCCTCGGGCATCAGTAAAACAAATAATACTCAACTCAAACAGTAGTTCAAATATCAGTTAAAACTCAAGGTTTGAGTAAAATATAGCTGAGTTCATGAAACAGTGTAAATCACATGGACTGAGTTCAAACAATATTTCAAATAGTGAGGGAAAATAGTGATGATAGTTCATAAAGAGTTCAAACGGTCAACAATAAGCCCCAAATATGGCAACAAGCCCAAATCATAGTGAAAAGCAAGAAGTCATAGCTGGTACGCGGTAAAATATCATCCGGACTGGACTAAGTCACAGTCCCTAATAGTAAATGACTCTGTGCTCATCATTGAATGCGTGTCTCATCTCAACACAGCACCAACTTGTGCAAATTCGGGGCCTCAAGCCCTCAGGACATCATTTAAAGCCATTACTCACCTCTAGCCGGCCAAGAGTCTAGCTCGCCAACCCTTTTCCCCTCGAATCAACCTCCTCGCGCGTCGAGTCTGACCAAAACAACAAGGAATGTGTTACAATAATCTAAAAGAACATAACACAATCGAAAATACTCGAAAAATATCAAAATCACAAAGTTGGCAAAACCCGAGCCCCGAGCCCACTTCTCAAAAAATTACGAAATTTACATCACCGGATTCCTCATCTCGGCACGAGTCCGTACATATCAGATATACAAGAATCGGAGTCCATTTGACCCCTCAAATCATTAATTCAAACTCTCTTAGGTTTCAAGCCCTAACCTCCATTTTTAGCCATTAATTCCTTGAATTTCAGAGTTTAATCCATGATTTTACACTATATAAACATAATCCGAGTCCAATAGTTTGTACCTGATGAAACCCCTTCGAATTCTCTCCAAAATCGCCCAAGAATCACCTAAGTCCGAATTCCAAAATGTTTTCTTCTCTTTCAAAAATCGTGAAACACTGTTCACTAAAACCCCTGCCAGGTTTCGCTTCTGCAGTCTCGCTACCGCCTATGGGGGAGCGCTTCTGCGGCCAAATGACCGTTTATGCGGTTTTCACTTAAGATGCCAGACTTCGCTTATGCGGTTCCCTATCGACCGCTCTTGCGGTATAATGTTCGCTTATGCGGACCTGCTGAAGCGACCCCCGTCCGCTTATGCGGAATTACCCTGGGCCACGCCTGCCCGCTTCTGTGCCCTCCCCGCCGCATCTGCGGAACCGCTTCTGTGGCTCCTTTCCGCAGATGCGGAAATACCAGAAGACAGAAAGTTCAGACCTACAACAATGCTTCAAACTCCTGTTAACCACCCGAAATCATACCGAGGCCCTCGGAACCTCAACCAAAGGCACCAATACATCCTAAAACCTTATTCAAACTTGTTCCAATCCTCAAAAAATGTCAAACCACTCTAAAACCATTAAATCACATTGACTTCGAGCCTAAGTTTCTTCAAACTTCCGCAATACGCATTCGGTCAAAAATCCGACCAAACGACGTCCGAATGACCTAAAAATTTGCGGACATATCCAAAATCACCTAACGAAGCTACTGCAACTCTCGGTATTCCATTCCGACCCTCAGATAAAAATCTCACCTATCAACCGGAATTTGTCAAAATTCAAACTTCGCCAATTCAAGCCTAATTCTACACCGGACCTCCAAATTCAATTCCGATCGCACTCCTAAGTCACAAATCATCCCCTGAAGCTAACCGAATCACCGGAACTCACATCCGAGCCCTCTAACTATATAGTCATCTTCCGATTGACTTTTCCAAACAAGCTTCCTTCTAAGAGGCTAAGTGCCTCATTTCTAACTAGAACCAATCTAATTCTACCTAATCAACTCAAATACTGATATTGAAACATAGAGCAACACAATATGGGGGAAACGGGGCGGTAAATCACATGATGACGGGCCGGGTCGTCACATCCTCCCCAACTAAAACAAACGCTCATCCTCGAGTTGATCAAGAAACATACCTGGAATCTCAAACAAGTGAGGATATCTGCTCCGCATCTCCTGCTCGGTCTCCCAAGTGGCCTCCTCCACGGGCCGACCTCTCCACTGCACCTTCACTGAAGCTATATCCTTTGATCTCAATCTCCGAACCTGGCGACCCAAAATAGCCACTGGGTCCACATCATAAGTCAAATCATCATCCAACTGAACTGTACTGGAGTCCAACACATGAGACGGGTCCCCAACATACTTCCGAAGCATAGACACATGAAATACCGGATGCACGCTGGACAAGCTGGGTGGCAAAGCAAGCTCATAAGCCACCTCTCCAATCCTCCTAAGTATCTCAAAAGGCACAATGAACCTCGGACTCAGCTTCCCTTTCTTTCCAAATCGCATAATGCCCTTCATGGGCGAAACCTTCAACAAGACCTTCACGCGCACCATATAAGATACATCCCGAACCTTCCGGTCCGCATAACTCTTCTGACGCGACTGAGCTGTACGTAGTTTCTCCTGGATCACTTTCACCTTCTCTAAGGCATCCTAGACCAACTCTGTCCCCAATAACCTAGCCTCGCCGGGCTCAAACCAACCAACCATAGATCTACACCATCTCCCATATAAGCCCTCATACGGCGCCATCTGAATGTTGGACTAATAGTTGTTGTTACTCTGCAAGAGGCAAGAAATCAGCCCAAGAACCTCCAAAGTCAATAACACATGCTCGCAACATGTCCTCCAATATCTGAATAGTACGTTCGGACTGCCCGTCCGTCTGAGGATGAAACGTTATTCTCAACTCTACCTGTGTACCCAACTCCCACTGAAAAGTCCTCCAAAACTGGGAAGTAAACTGAGTACCTCTATCCGAGATAATAGAAACTGGGACCCCATGAAATCAAACGATCTCTCGGATGAAAATCTCTGCTAACCGCTCCGAAGAATAGGTAGTACATACCGGAATAAAGTGCACGGACTTGGTCAGCCGATCCACAATCACCCAAATCGAATCAAACTTCCTCGCTGTCCGAGGGAGACCACTCATAAAATCTATAGTAATCCTCTCCCACTTCCACTCGGGAATATCCATGCGCTGAAGTACGCCACCGGGCCTCTGATGCTCATACTTGACATGTTGACAGTTGAGACACCGAGCTACATAACTCATAATATCCTTCTTCATTATCCTCCACCAGTAATGCTGTCTTAAATCCTGGTACATCTTTGCGGCACCTGGATGAATAGAATACCACGAGCTGTGAGCCTCCTCCAATATCAACTCCCAAAGCCCATCCACATTGGGCATGCAAATCCAGCCCTGCGTCGTCAACACACCATCACCATCAATGGTCACATATCTGGCATCAACATGCTGAACTCTGTCCTTAAGGACAAGCAAATGTGGATCATCATACTGGCGCTCTCTAATACGGTCGCACAAGGAAGACCGAGAAACAACGCAAGCCAACACCCGACTAGGCTCTGAAATGTCTAACCTCACCATCCGATTTGCCAAAGCCTGGACATCAACTACAAAGGGCCTTTCCCCAATTAGAATGTATACCAAGCTACCCACACTAACCTCCTTCCGACTCAAAGCGTCGGCTACTACATTGGCCTTCCCCAGGTGATACAAAATGGTGATATCATAATCCTTGAGTAACTCAAGCCACCTCCGTTGCCTCAAATTAAGATCCTTCTGTTTGAATAAATGCTGAAGGCTGCGATGATCAGTATATACCTCACAAGATATGCCATATAAGTAGTGCCTCCAAATCTTCAAAGCATGAACTATAGCAGCCAACTCCAAATCATGTACAGGGTAGTTCTTCTCATGAGACTTCAACTGACGAGAAACATATGCAATAACTCTACCCTCCTGCATCAACACACATCCAATCCCAATTCTCGAAGCATCACAATACACCGTGTAAGAACCTGAAGTTGATGGCAATACCAACACTGGAGCCGTGGTCAAAGCTGTCTTGAGCTTCTGAAAGAGCTCCTCGCACTCCTCGGACCACACAAATGGGGCACCCTTCTGAGTCAACTTGGTTAAGGGCGATGCAATAGAAGAAAATCCCTAAACAAACCGGCGATAATACCCTGCCAAACCGAGGAAACTACAAATCTCCGTTGCTGAGGTCGGTCTAGGCCAACTCTGCACCGCATCTATCTTCTTCGGATCAACCTGAATACCATCACTGGACACCACGTGCCCCAGGAAAGCCACTGACCCAAGCCAAAACTCACACTTGGAGAACTTTGCATAAAGCTTCTCCTCCCTCAATCTCTGTAATACCACTCTCAAGTGCTGAGCGTGCTCCTCCTGGCTATGCGTACACCAATATATCATCAATAAAACAATCACAAATGAATCCAGATATGGCCGAAATACATTGTTCATCAAGTGCATGAACGCGGTTGGGCCATTAGTCAACCCAAAAGACATAACCGAAAACTCATAGTGCCCATATCTCGTCCTGAAAGCCATCTTCATAATATCAGAATCCCTAATCTTCAGCTGGTGATAGCCTGGACGGAGATCAATCTTAGAGAATACCCTTGCTCCCTGGAGCTGGTCAAACAAATCATCAATACGCGATAGTGGACACTTGTTCTTTACTATCACCTTGTTCAACTGCCTGTAGTCAATGCACATTCTCATTATGCCATCTTTATTCTTCACAAATAAGGCTGGTGCACCCCACGGTGACACACTCGGACGAATAAACCCCTTATCTAGGAGTTCCTGAAGCTGCCCCTTCAACTCCTTTAACTCTGTTGGTGACATACGATAGGGAGGAGTAGAGATGGGCTGGGTGCCCGACACCAGATCAATACCGAAATTAATATCCCTGTCCGGTGGCATGCCCGGCAGGTCTGCTGGAAACACATCTGGAAACTCCCTCACAACGGGGACAGAATCAATACTAGGAGCCTCAGCTCCAACATCTCTCACAAAAGCCAAATACGATAGACAACCTTTCCCAACCATCCGCTGGGCCTTTAGGAAGGAAACCACCCTGCTGGGAACATAGTCAGTCATACCACTCCACTCAATCCTCGGGACACCCGGTATGGCCAAGGTGACTGTCTTGGCATGACAATCGAGAATAGCATGGCACGGAGATAACTAGTCCATGCCCAGAATAATATCAAAATCTACCATGCTCAATAGCAACAAATCGACTCAAGTCTCCAGACCCTGAATAGTCACTAAGCACGACCGATATACATGGTCTACTATAATAGTATCTCCCACCGGGGTGGATACATGAATAGGCAAAGCAAGGCACCCCCGGGTCGTACCTAAATGGTGAGCAAAATAAGAAGACACATAGGAATAGGTAGGACCGGGATCAAATAAAACTGAGGCATCCCTGTGCAAGACTGAAATAATACCTGTGATAACAGCATCCGAAGCAATAGCATCTGACCGGCCCTGAAGAGCATAGAATCGAGCCTGACCACCACCTGATCGGCCTCCCCCTCTAGGGCGACCCCTAGCTGGCTGACCCTCACCCCTAGCTGGCGAGGCGGGTGCCGAAGAAGATGGGCCAAAAGATGAGAGCTGACCTCTCTGCTGAGACTGACTACCACGAAGCCGATGACACTGCCTCCACAAGTTCCCAAACTCCCCGCACTCAAAATAGCTCCTGGGTGCTGGAGAATGGGACTGAAGGAAGCCCCGTGCACTAGAGTGACTAGCTGACGCACTCGGCCTAGAGGAACCCTGAACAGATGGAGCTTGAGACGAACGCTGAGCTGGAAGAGAGCTGATGGATGGTTGGCCCTGCTGATAACCCTGATGACCTCAGCCAGAAGACGACCCACGATACTCAGAGCGAGCTGACTGAGGTGGCTTGAATGAACGACCTCTACTCTGCTGAAACTGACCCCTAGGCGGAGCACCACTGAAACTACCAGAACCTCAAGGTCTCTTGGCCTCCCTCTCCTCTCTGTCCTTCCCTCTCCTCTCTGTCCTGACAGCGAGCCAACTCAATATCATGAGCAATATCAATTGGATCCTTAAAGGAAATACCCAGAACTCTCTCTCGAGTCATCAGAAAACAAAGGTGATAGTTAAGTCCATCTACAAACCTCTTGATCCTCTCTCTATCGGTCGGGACTATCCAGGAAGCATGACGGGCTAACTCAGAAAATCTCGCCTCACACTGGGTCACAGTCATATCTCCCTGTCGAAGCCACTCAAACTGCCTACGTAGCTCCTCCCTCTGAGACTGTGGTACCCACTTCTCCAAGAAGATAGTGGAGAACTCCTACCATGACAAAGGCACAGCACCTGCCGGCCTACGCGGCTCATATGCCTCCCACCAGGTGAAGGCAGTCCCAGTGAACTGAAATGTGGTAAATGCTGCTCTGATGGACTCCAAAATCCCTGTCGTCCGAAGCATACGCTGACAGTTGTCAAGAAATCCCTAGGCATCCCTGAGCACCACTGAAAACTGGAGGCTGAAGCCCGCTAAACCTCTCGAGATGACGCTGCCCATCATCCGGCATAGCTGGAACCACGAAATCCTGAACTGGTACAACCAGCTAAGCTGGAGCTACTCCCAGTGTCTGCAAACCCTGCATCACCTGCTCGGGTGTGCGAGCAGCGGGGGTCTGACTGCCTCCCCCTGCCTGAGAAGTAGCTGTATTTGCCGTGGCTGAAACTACCTGGGCTAGGCCAGTGCAAACTGATAGAATCTGAGTCAATGTCTCCTGGAGACCCGGTATCGCAATAGGCACCGCCGGTGCCTGGACAGGTGTTGCTGGAATGTCTGCAGCCGGGGCCTGCTCCTGAGCCAGGGCGACTGGTGGAGCAACAGGCGCTGCCCTCGCGGCTCTGCTCCTACCACGACCATGACCACATCCCTGGCCTCTAGTGCCCTTAGTAGGTGGTACTGGTGGTCGACCGCCTCATCCTGTAGCGCGAGTCCTTGCCATCTGCGAGAGAATAGAACACAAAAGTTTAGTTCTCGGATCAACAAAGTCGCACGACAAAAATTTCAAAAATCTGACGTTTTCCTAAAGGTTCTGTAGCCTCTCGAGGATAAATACAGACGTCTCCGTACCGATCCGCGAGACTCTACTAAACCTTCTCATGACTCGTGAGACATAGTAACCTAGGCTCTGATACCAACTTGTCACAACCCAAAACCCACCTGGTCGTGATGGCGCCTCTCGTAAAGACGAGGACAGCCAACAGAACATTTATCTCCTCAAATATCTGACAGTTATTAATCATAAATAAGCTTAAAAGGAATATCGTAACCAGCAAAACGAACATAACTGCGATACAAGAAAGCCAACCCAAATCCAGCCCGCAATCGGGGTGTCACAAGTCATGAGCTACTATAGAGTTCATTAACTACAACAAGACTGTATCTAAGAACATAATCCGAGATAGGTGAAATACAAGAAAAGATAAGGAAGAAACGGGGATGTGGACGCTGACAGCTACCTCGTCTCTCCGGGTCCGCTTGGTCTGGATGGGAATCAGTGCTCAGGAACGAACTCTGTTATACCTATATCTGCACACATGATGCAGGGAGTAATGTGAGTACTCCGACCCAGTGAGTAATAAGAATAAATAATATCTGAGAACATAGAGATCCCACAAAGGCACAATTTATGCTATCTCAAGCAATAAAATCAGATAAACAGTAGAAACCGGTGAAATACAATAAGAAAACTCGTTGAAAACAGTTAAAACAATTATTCTTAATCAATAAGGGAAACTCAGGAACCTGCCCCTCGGGCGCCATATCAAACTCTCAGTGCAGTATCAGCCCCCGCAGGCTCTGTATCAATCACTCAGTACAACATCAACCCCTGCCAGGTTTTACTTCTGCGGTCCTGCTACTGCCTATGCGGGACCGCTTCTGCAGCCAAATGACCGCTTATGCGGTTTTCACTTAAGATTCCAGACTTCGCTTATGCGACTCAATATCCGCTTATGCGGTTCCCTATCGACCGCTCCTGCGGCATAATGTTTGCTTATGCAAACCCGCTGAAGCGACCCCCATCCTCTTATGCGGAAATACCCTGGGCCATGCCTGCCCACTTCTGCGACCTCCCCGCCGCATCTGCAGAACCGATTCTGCGGCTCCTTTTCTGCAGATGCGGAAATACCAGAAGACAGAAAGTTCTGACCTGCAACAATGCTTCAAACTCCCGTTAACCACCCAAAATCACACCGAAGCCCCTGGAACCTCATCCAAAGGCACCAACACATCCTAAAACCTTATTCAAACTTGTTCCAATCCTCAAAATACGTCAAACCATTCTAAAACCATTAAATCACATTGACTTCGAGCCTAAGTTTCTTCAAACTTCTGCAATATACATTCGGTCAAAACCCGACCAAACAACGTCCGAATGACCTAAAAATTTGTAGACATATCCAAAATCACCTAACGAAGCTATTGCAACTCTCGGTATTCCATTCCGACCCTCGGCTCAAAATCTCACCTATCAACCGGAATTCGTCAAAATTCAAACTTCGCCAATTCAAGCCTAATTCTACACGTGACCTCCAAATTCAATTCCGATCGCACTCCTAAGTCACAAATCATCCTTGAAGCTAAACAAATCACCGAAACTCACATCCAAGCCCTCTAACTATATAGTCAAATTTCGGTTAACTTTTCCAAACAAGCTTCCTTCTAAGAGGCTAAGTGCCTCATTTCCAACTAGAACCAATCCAATTCTACCCGATCAACTCAAATACTGATATTGAAACATAGAGCAACACAATATCGAGGAAACGAGGCGGTAACTCACGTGACGACGGGACAGGTCGTCACAGATAGTGATTATGACAATAATGCGGATTAGTTTGGAGATGACACACCCTTCCCTGATGAGGGTGATGAAGATGAGGAAGTGAATGTTAAACTTGAGCTGACGAGGGAGCATGTTACTCCACCTCCTGCTAGACCAAGAGTGTACGAGTTCCACGTGCCATTTCATAAGCATAATATTCTCTGCCTTGATAATTTTCCAAGTATGCCGAACATGGATGACCTCATAAGGGATGATGATGAAATTCGGTCAGCGATGTAGGATGAGTCCAGACCAGCAATTCTGATAAAGGGCATGTATTTTCCCGATAAAGCTCGCCTAATTAGGGCTGTAAAAATCTACAGTGTAAGAGAGTGCCGTGAGATGATGGTAAGGGAGTCAACTACGGAGGTATACAAGGTTGTATGTCGTAGAGACTTTATGGGTTGTCAATGGATGTTGCGTGCCAGCAAGAAGAAATCAGGTTTGTGGAAAGTGGGTAAATTTATTATCACCCACAGATATGAAATGGACACACTCAATGAGAATCACTTCTACTTGGATGTAGACTTGATTTCTCTTGTCTTGATTCCATATTTGGGTTGTCTTGTCGTTATGAAAAAGCTAAAAACCATGTGAAAAAACTATTTTGTTGAAGAAAAATTTAATATGTAAAGCGCGATATAATACTATATTTTTTTGAGCTGTCTTGTCATTCTGAAAAAGCTGAAAACCATCTCCAAAAGTTGTTTTGTTGCAGAAAAATTTAATATGTAAAGCGTGGTATAATACTACGTTTTTTTGAGTTGTCTTTGCATTTTGAAAAAACTGAAAACCATGTGAATAAGCTGTTTCGTTTCAGAGAATTTTAATATGTAAAGCGTGGTATAATACTACGTTTTTCATGTATGTACAGCGTGGTATAATACTACGTTTTATGTGAAATATTGCCTATAAATAACGAGCGCATTCTAGTTATTTTCAGCGCTTAACAACAACCTATAGAAGATATTTCCATAAAACCAAAGTTTCTCTTTAAGAAATGTCTCAACAACCCCTTTATTGCCCAAGGTGCAACTGCGGAATCAAAAGCATGATCTACGATTGTTAGGAAGAAGCTAAACACCGCTACTGGGCATGTATGAACAAGTTTTATATGCAACCCGATGTACCAACATGCAATTTTAAGGTATGGATTGATGAACCATATGATCAAGAATACTACAAAGACAAGTTGTATCATCTTCATAATGTGTGTACGAGGCAGCGGGACAGAGAGTGCCAATCCAAGTAAGAAATTGAGGAGTTGAAGGCAAAACTCAAAGAGGTGGATGAAGAGAAAAAAAAGCTGGAAGACCAGTTCAAGTGGTTGGAGCAGAGAACACTAGGCGATCGTGACCAAACAATGGCATGTACGTGTTGATCGATTGTGTTGTCAAGTGTTTCCCTTCTCAAGTATTTTCATTAGTTGTATTGTTTGTGTTGTGTTAGGTTTGTTATGTTTGTGTTTGTGTTGTACTGTTAAAATAAAGTTGTTGTTCAATCGCAGTTAAAATAGAATTGTTGCCATTATTTACATAATGTAGTATTTAAAAAAAGTACAAACAAAAGTAAATCAATGAGTCACACAGCCTGTGTGCCTCAGTGCTGCTGCTAGCCTGAGTCGCATCCCCCATCACTCGGTTACACTATCGGAATCATCATCATCAAGTTGCCTCTTTATGTGAGGATGCACAGCAACATCGACAGTACAGCTGGCAGGATCGGTAGAAGAGGTTGTCGGGCCGTCAGCAACCTACAAAACAAGTACTAAGCTTAGCATGTGAAAATGTATATTAGTGTTGTACATGTTAAGTCAAAAATATTTTCTCACCATGGTCTCGTCGGCCTCCTGAGTATATGCATCAGTGGTGCCCTCATCAGCACATACAGTGGCCTCCGTGATGGGCTGGGACAAAGCCTTAATAAGAAAATTAAATATTAATTTATGGCAAATCATTAAGGAAAAGAAAACAAATTAAAATTTTATAGTAATACAAACATACCTGCACCTGTGGTAGATTTGCATCAACCGCCGGGGATGATGCATAACTCAACCTGCACCCGCCATCCACATTTCGGGTCGACCGATCCTCAGTTGCGGTAGATGGTCCTAAAAAGAACTGGTCTACATCCCCGTCGAATGTACCCATGATCAACAATGTATCTGACGGGGTGACCTGCGATGCTGGCAGATATAGTTGAAGGTTGTACGACGGCATGCTACTGGAAGGCTCATCTACCTGAGGGATATAACCCGCCTGATCATCCAAGATCTTCATCTCCAAAATTCTCATCATGTGCCTCAACAGGTGAATCGACAGGTGCCTCAATGCCCCCTTGCTGGGGACCACCTCCTCGCCGTCCCCCGCAACCCCGTGGGGCACCCCTACCTTATGGGATAGCCCTGCCTCGTGGGGCACCCCTCCCTCGTGCACTACCCCTGCCTCGTGGGATAGCCCTACCTCGATTGTACTCCTCTGGCGGTGCATGTCACGCCCCATTTTTCTCTCAAAATTGGGTTTATGACATTTGGGAAGACAACTTATTCCCTTTTAAGAATTGGGTTTGAATTGAAGAGTCGCCACCTAATGATTTAAGTGCATTAGGATACTAAGAAGGGTTTAATTTGAATAACCAGAGATTGGGTAAGGGCTTGAAATTATTCCAAGGGGAAGGTGGTAGGCACCCCTCAGGATCCACTAGTGTGGTTCCCGACCAAGCTATTGTTTGTGAATTAAGTGCGAAACACATAGGCAAGTCAGAATTTCATATAAGAGAGGATTTTTCATGTAATGGTCACAAATAAACAAAGTAAGAAATAACTAAAGAGAGTTGATTTTTCTTAGAAGAAACGGTTTTCAAAGATTTAAAAGAAACAAAGAACATAGGGAAGGGGGTCCTAGGTTTACTAATAATATGAATCACCCCACACAACATCCGGTAATCACTCCTCGGTGAGTGGCTACACGTGATGTTATCGCATGGTCATCATATCCATATCTACCCTTTACCACACCTTTAAAGTATTAAAGCATGGAATGGTCTCGTTTACTTAATGCATGTTATTAACCACCCCAGTCCTATCAGCCCTGGAGGTGCTTGAGACTACTAATCCTAAAAGGCAGGAGATATTGGGCTTGTTTGTGGTTTTAAAAGGTAAAATACTAGGGAGACAAGAAAAACACGTATAGCAAGTATGGGGAAGCATGTAAGCAAATGAAAGGGCTCAAATAGACCTCCTTTAAACCAAATAAAACACATAATGCAGCATGACATGCACGTACTATTTAGGGTCTGATTAAACCATAAAAGTTGAGGCAGACTGATTTATTACATAATTTAGATAAGAAACCCGAATCAAGCCTACCTGCTGGTTGTAGCTAATAAAATCCGATTCAGTTATAAGACTTATCCTAGGGCTTTCCTAAGTGTTAGACAAAAACATATAGGCATGATACCTACTAATTTCAAAAGTAAATTGATTACATACTGATTTAACAAAAGTTGCCAGTTAAAAGCGAGTTCTAGAAAAGCACAAATTCTGCAATTTGTAATGCATTATTACTGTAGGTTTTAGACTTATAAACGAGTGAGGTGATTAAGATTCGATTAAAGCTCCTATAGGCATGCTTTCTATGCGTTTGCCAACTTTAAAACACATTTATAGACATAGTAAAAATGCAGAAATCCTGCAACATGATATCTATGTGTTGCATTATATCTAAATATCTGATATTTAATTGCAGTTGGTTATTTTAGGCCTATAAACGTGTTTGCCTAATAAAAAGTGGATATGCAAGATTCAGAAAGTCCTATAGGCATATTTTCTATATGCATATTCAGAGTTCAAATTTCGAATAATCGTAGACATGGTATCTATATGAAAGAATGCAAAGTTCCTATAAACATGGCATGTATATATGAGCATGTAAGATTCCTATAGACATGGCATCTATATATGAGCATGCAAGTTCCCTATAGACATGGCATCTACATGTGAGCATGCAGGATTTTTATAGACATGGTATCTATATGAAAGAAATGCAGAAATTCCTATAGACATGGCATCTATAAGTGAGAATGCAGAAATCAGAAACTCTTATAGGCAGGTTATCTACCCCTTTTGCATACATGTTTACCCCTCCTCCCCATCTCCTCTTTCACTAGCCAACCCCAAAAGTTTTATTACAAAGTTATTACAAACCAAAAAAAGGAAAGAAAAGAAAAATACATTAGAAATTAAAATTACAACCAAGGAGAGCCTGATTCAGACTTCATGTCTGAAGTATGAACTAAACCAAATCCAAAGATCATATTTCAAAGCCTTTCTCCCATTTGGGTGTGTCAGAGTTCCCTAAGAGTTTCATAAGAACTTCGATCAGTGCTTACACCCAAATGTATCACCATATTAAGCCATATTGCAGTGTGGAAGGGCCAGCCCCCAGGTGTCCATGTTTAGAGGAAACTCAAGGTCCCAAGGTAAGGCTCATAAGAGGGGGGGAAGAACTTAGGAACTAAGAGAGAGTGCAAGTGTAGAAGTGGAATTCTAAAAGGGAAAAAGGAAGGGGGAAGCAATTCACATTAATATACATAGGTGATAGGGAATGGGGGAATTTGCAAGAGCTAAAGAAAAGTATCCTGATGGGCAAACCCTCCAGCCTGTCTATATAGAGGTTAAGACCACATTGGTTCGAACTTAATTCATGGTAAACAAATCACATTAACATGCCTTAAGTCACAACTCACAAACACATATGGGTAATAGGGTAGGGGAGCAAGGATTCACAACTGAAACAGGCAGAAAGATATGAGCATACTTAATTTAAATGTTGAATTCTACAGAAACAATAAAGTAGACATGGATAAAAGTTGTAAATGAACACATTGTGGTGATGCTGAAACTTAAATTAAGACATACCAGTATCAAAAAAATAAATAGAGAAAATGCAGTAGTCTCGTAAAATCCACAGTGTAGAGAAGAAGAGAGAGTACTATTATGAGTAAGTAAGAGTTCAGAAGGATTGTGAAATTTTTGTAGAGTAGGATTGTTAATCGTGTGTGATGTGTGTTAAAGAGTCGTGTATTTATAGTGTGAAAGTCAAGAGGAAATAAGGTAAGAAAAATAGTTGAAGAACTGATTGTCAATCAATTACACAATACTCCCTTTAATTAAGGGATTCGGATTCAAACGGATGAAAACCAATTAAGGAAAGAAATTGAATAAACATTTTGTGCACAGCATGCAATTAAGGGCACTTACATAAAAAGGTTATTTAAGGACAGGGTTTTGAAGTACATGGTTTTTACAAATAAGGTAAGGAAATCAATTAATAGCCATTACATCACAAGGTCTGGGGTTTGTATGAATGAACCGAGTAAAAAAGATGGGAAAGCTTTTTAACTTAGGAAAATCAGTAAACAATGGAAAGGGAATCAATTAGACCCATTTAGAAGGGATCCTGAATTGATCACAAGTTTAAAAACCTTTTTTAGAGGAAGGTTCATCATACATAAAGAGCACACAAACACGTTGAGTTGAGAGAAGATGCCGTGTCATTGCAAAGTTAATAGAAAAGTCCAGTAAAAAAGAGTTCAGAAGAGTTTAGCAAAAGGTCAGAATCATATGAAACTTGAAATTAATCTCGAAGGGTGGGGGTTTTGAAATAAAAACCCTAATTCAAGCAAATCACATAACAAAGGTGAGAGGGCAAGCAATTGAATCGAAACATGTTTAAAGGTTTCAGAAAAGAGCTGAAACTTCTAACATGCTTCTTTAAGCAACAGAACTCATGAGAAATATGATAGAAAAGTAACATGCAAACACAGTAGAAGGGCTCAAAGCAAACAGAGCGGAAGAAACTAATTCGAAGCATAATGAGAAAAGACTAATAAGAACAGTAGAAGAAACATGCTTAAGAAGATCTTTTAGAAGAAACTCAAACAAGGTTCAGTAAAAGGAAAATAGCAAAACACTTACGAACACAGTAGAAAAATATAGTAGGTGAAACATACCAGAACATGGTAGAAGAAAATACCAGAGCATAGTAGAAAAGCATACAAGAACATAGTATAGAAAGCATAGTAAAAGAACATACAAGAACGGGGTATAAAAACATAGTGGAAGAACATACAAAAACATGGAAGGAGAAAAACATAGTAGCGCGGTCGAGGCAAATACGCACAAAAGAAAAGGGAAAGAAAATTAGAGAAACATTTAAACATTTTTCCAAAAAATCCTAAATCGAAAAGGAAAGATTTTAAAAGTAGTTTTTGAAAGAAAAGTCAGGAAAATCGTCTGAAAATTCAAGGAAAGCATAGATACACAATGAATCTAAAGGAATCGGAGAAACCTCAAAGGGTTAGGGTTTCAGAAGAACCCAAGAAATGCGAAAGGATTTGAAGAAATCACTGATCTGAGTCGGAGAGGCTAGAATTAGGCTCAAACAACCATGGTACGCTGGAGCAAAGCCGGAGATGACCGTGGAACTTTGAATCGACGGAGGACTGGGTACAACCCTTCAAGTTCAGGCCTTAAACCTTCAGAAATCAGGCACATAGGAGCCATAAGAGGCCGGTGTAGGACTCTCATAGCCTTGGAGGCCATAGATTTCGGTTGATTTCAAGGCAGAGATGGTAAGTGGTGGCTAGGGTTTGGAAAAGGTCCGAGAGAGTTTGAGAGAGTGGAGACGTTTCAGAGGCGGCATTTAGGTGGAAAGTGATTAGGGTTAAGGGGTTGGTAAATTAAAAAAAAGAAAGGATGAAGTGTGGCAGTTGATCATTTTGATCAACGACCTGGATTAAACGGAGAGCCGGGCGGGTTATTTGAATGGGTTGTGGGTTGGGTGAATTTAGAATTTGGGCTGGGTAATGGGGCTTGAAATTGAATCCAATTAAGAGTGCCAAATATGGCTAAAATCGAAATAAAAATAGGCTAGCATTTAAATAGCCCTTTTCCCTCATTTATTTTATGAAAAAATAGTAAATTACTTTATATAAACAAATTAAAGGTGCTAAAATAATCAATAATATATAAATATTTAATTAAAAATACGGACAATTTTGTAACTATAAATACAATTAAATCTTAAAATAGGCTAATATTGCAATTATATGCGATTTAGCTTTAAAAATACTCAATAAATTTATAAAAATGTGAAAAAATTATGTTATCCATATTTTGTATAAATATGAAAATCCAATAAGTGAATTGCCAAAATGACAAATTTGAGAATAATTATTGGGTTTATCTTGATAAAATAGGGCAAAAAAATTGGTTTAAAAATATTTATAAATTAAGGAAAAGTATGAAAACTTTTGGACATAATTATATATGCATACCTATGATATTTGAAAGGTATTTTGTAAATATAAAAATATACATAAAAAAATTGGATATCAACAGTTGCCCCTCTTTACCCAGGAAGAATGAAAGAGTTATCGGGTAAAGATATATTGGCCAATTTGACCGAATGAAATGGTTTGAAGAATTTGACCGTGCTCTGGTTCCTAAGTTGCCTACATATTCATGGTCTTTCAGGAATTAGTCCATATGTAGTTTAGGATCCGTCGGTGAAATATGCCGATGGAGATTTTTCAAGAACGGATGCGATATTTTGGTTGGGATGGATGGTTACAATCTAATAGGACTGCAGGAACTGGAGCGGGATTGCTCTTACTAAGACGGTCGTTGCTCGTCAGTTTGCCCACAAATAAGCAATACAAGCATATATTATGCGGAAATTTAAACATGATGCAAGTTCCTGTTGGACTATGAATGCTGTCTTTGGACGGTTAGGATGACGTCCTTAGAACATGATGTCCTAGGCCATAAAGTGTATAATAAAGGATTCGCAGGCCATGAAATGATTCTCTCTGGCTATGAGAATGATTCCTCCGAACAATGATGCCTTTGAATAATGATGTGCAAGAAATTAAAGGGATCTTCAAGCCATGACATGGCGTTCTCGAGCTATGAGAATGCTGCCTCCGAACAATGATGCCCTCAGATAATTTTGGCAATTTTTCAGCCCATAAAATGCAATAAGTGGCGATCTTTCAGCCCATGAGATGCAATAAGTGGCGATCTTTCAGCCATGCAAGATGTAAATAAAGCGGCGATATTTCAGCCATGCAGGTGTAAATAAAGTGGCGATATTTCAGCCATGCAAGACACGAATAAAGTGGCGATCTTTCAGCCATACAAGCATAAATGAGGTGGCGATATTTCAGCCATGCAAGATGTAAATAAAGTGATGATATTTCAACCATGCAAGATGTAAATAAAGTGGAGATCTTTCAGCCAATGCAAAGGTAAATAAAGTGGCGATCTCTCAGCCATGCAAATGTAAATGAAGGTGGCGATATTTCATCCATGAAAATGTAAATGCACATGGTGATCTTTCAGCCATGCAGATGCAGATAGAGACAATGTTTAGTCTTGGAAGGTAGAATGGTAGCCTAATGCAATGTAGAAGATGCAGATGGAGACAGACCTTAGTCCTGAAAGGCAGAACAGTAGCCTTATGCAATGCAGAAGATACAGATGGAGACAGAGCTTAGTCTCGAAAGGCAGAATGGTAGCCTTATGCGATGCAAGAATGCAGATGGAGACAGAGCTTAGTCCCGAAAGGCAGAATGGTAGCCTTATGCAATGCAGAAGATAAAGATGAAGATAGAGCTTAGTCTCGGAAGGCAGAGTGGTAGCCTTATGCAATGCAGAGAATGTAGATGGAGATAGAGCTTAGTCTCGAAAGGCATAATGGTAGCCTTATGCAAGAGATGAAAGGCGAATAGTAATAAAATTTTCCTAGCTGATAGCTGATTATGATATTGTGGCTGCTGGGGATATTGTGTGCGGATAGCAATTGTGAATAGGTGTGACGGTTCTGAGAGTTGTATTCCTGAACAATATGAGTGTATAATGTATTCTATGATTTTGCGACTGGGGTGCCTACATCCAAAGAAAAAGCGTGAGTTTTGTAAAGGGGAAAGGTTAGTTCATGTCCCTGCTGACTTTGATTGACATGCTTGGCTCTGTTTTGGTGGTACTGTGTGTATCATTGGGGTAGAGTTTCTAAACAAAGCAATTTTGGTAGCATGCATGATTTAGTGAAACATAACATAAGTACATAATCGATAATAGTTTTCTTCAGATGAACCGACGACTGCGACGTGTCAAGACATTGCAACTTCTTCGGCTCCGGAATTTTGAGGGTCCTCCTCAAAATTCTACCCCAGTTTATTGGGCTGCTGTTTCTGGTGGCTACTAATGATAAATGGCTAAAATCAACTTCGAAATTTTAAGGGTCCTCCTTAAAATTCTGCCCCAGTTTCCAATTGCAGGGGGAAATGAAAATTTTATTGAATTGTGATCGAACCCATAAGGATGCCTATGTATCCCCTCTTACATGAGAATCGGGTCAGATGAAGTTCAAATTACATCATATAGTAGAGCATAAAATTACACATAGTAGTGCTTGACTGCATCTGAATTGATTGGTTTTGGCCAAACTTCTCTGGCCATTTTTCGAGTATAAGGGCTCCTCCTGTCAGAACCCAGTGAACCATGTATGGACCTCGCCAGTTAGGAGAGAATTTCCCTTTGGCTTCATCCTGATGCGGGAAAATTTTCTTTAACACCAGCTTCCCGGTGTGAACTGTCTTAGTTTGACTCTCTTATTGAAGGCTCTGGACATTCTGTTCTGATAAAGCTAACCGTGACAAACTGTATTCATTCGTTTACCATCTATAAGAGCCAACTACTTGTAACTACTTCTCACCCATTCTGCGTCGTCGAGCTCAACTTCTTGTATGATTCTTATGGAAGGGATTTCTACTTCGGCGGGGATGAGGGCTTCTGTACCATAAACCAGCATATAGGAAGTTTCCCCAGTTGATATATGGACTATGGTGCGGTACCCCAATAGAGAGAATGATAGCTTTTCGTGCCATTGCTTATGTTTCTCTATCATATTCCTCAATATCTTCTTGATGTTTTTGTTGGCGGCTTTTACGGCTCCATTCATCTGAGGCCTATAGGTTTTAGAATTCTTGTGTAGGATTTTGAAGGTTTCACACATAGCTCTCATCAAGTCGTTGTTGAGGTTGGAGCCATTATCAGTAATGATTGATTCTGGAATCCCAAATTGGCAAACAATGCGGTCGCGGACAAAGTCTGCCACGACTTTCTTAGTCACCGCTTTGTAGCATGCTGCTTCAACCCATTTGGTAAAATAATCAATTGCCATTATGATGAATCTGTGCCCGTTAAAAGTGGCAGGTTCGATTGGTCCGATAATATCCATTCCCCAAACGATGAACGGCCATTGTGTGCTTATTGCATTAAGCTCGTTTAGAGGTACCTTTATCATGTCTGTATGTATCTGACAGTGATGGCATTTCCGAACATACTGGATGCAGTTCCATATTCATCCAAAAGTAACTAGCCCGGAGTATCTTCTTTGCTGAGACAAAACCGTTTATATGTGGACCACAAGTCCCGACATGAATTTTCTCTAGCAGTTTAGATGCTTCCTTTGCGTTGACATACCTTAATCCCAAATCCGGAGTCCTCCTATAAAGGATTCCTCCACTGTGAAAGAAATTGTTGGATAATATTCGAAGTGTATGCTTCTGAGTAGTATTTGTAAGTTCTGGGTACTCTCTTTTTGCCAAATATTCCTTGATATCATGAAACCAAGGCTTTCCGTCTGCTTCTTCTTTGACATGAGCACAGTAAGCTGGTTGATCATAGATCTTCACCGGAATAGGATCAATAAATTTCATGTCTGGATGTTGTATCATGTATGATAGGGTGGCCAATGCATCGGCAAACTCATTCTGGACTCTGGGAACATACTAGAACTCTGTCTTTGTGAACCTATTTCTCAACTCCTGTACATGATGCAGATAAGGGAGTATCTCGGAGTTCTTGGTCGCCCATTCTTCTCTGACCTGATGTATAAGCAAGTTTGAATCCCGGATTACTAGCAAATTATGGATGTTCATGTCAATGGCCATCTTGAGCCCTAAGATGTAGTCTTCGTATTTGTCCATGTTGTTGGTGTACGGGAAACTGAGTTTGGCAGACACCGGATAATGCTGACTGGTCTTTCACACTAGGACTGCTCCTATGTCGACTCCTTTGAAATTTGCTGCTTCGTTGAAAAATATTCTCCACCCGTCATAGGATTCTGCAATATCTTCTCCTATGAATGATACCTCTTCATCAGGAAAATACGTCTTTAGGGGTTTGTATTCACTGTCCACGGGATTTTTGGAAAGGTGATCTGCTAATACTTGTCCTTTGATTGCTTTCTGAGTTACGTAGACAATGACGAATTCACTTCCAGTGGGCATGGGCTTCTGAAAGATGTATTTCAAAGGATCCATCACTGATATGAGATATGTAGTATAGGCACAGAAGTAGTGCTTCAGCTTCTAGGCTACCCAAGTTAGAGCACAACAGATGTGTTCTAACAGAGAATATCGGGCCTCGTACGGAGTGAACTTTTTGCTGAGGTAGTAAATGGCATGTTCTTTCTTTCCCATTTCATCATTCTACCCCAGGACGCAGCCGAAGGCACCATCTAACACTGTGATATAGAGTAGAAAAGGTCTACCTGGATTAGGCGGGACTAAGATTGGTGGTGTTCATAAGTATTCCTTGATTATGTCAAAAGCTTTCTGGCATTCATCGGTCCATTTGGTGGCAGTGTCCTTATTCAACATCTTGAAGATCGGCTCACAAATAATTGTGTATTGTGCTATGAACCGGCTGATATAGTTAAGTCTCCCCAAGAAACTCATTACGTCCTTTTTGTTCCTTGGCGGTGGCAATTCTTGAATGGCTTTGATCTTTAATGGATCTAGTTCTATTCCCCGGCGACTCACAATTAACCCAAGCAATTTTCTCGCTGGAATTCCTAATGCACATTTTACGGGATTCAGTTTTAGGTTGTACCTTCTCAGTATATTGAAGAACTTTCTCAGACCTTCCATGTGATCAGTGGCTTTCTTTGACAGATGATGGCATCATCTACATACACTTCGATCTCCTTGTGTATCATATCATGGAAAATGGTAGTCATGGCCCTCATGTAGGTGGCCCCTACATTCTTTAACCAGAATGGCATCATATTGTAGTTGTACATCCCCCACGGCGTAATGAAATTCGTTTTCTCAACATCTTTTTCGTCCATCCAGATCTGATGATATCCAACAAAACAATCCACAAATGATTGCAATTCATGCTGGGTGCAATTGTCAATTAGGATGTGTATGTTTGGCAAGGGGAAGTCGTCTTTTGGACTGGCCCGATTGAGATCCCGATAGTAGACACAGACTCTGACATTCCCGTCCTTCTTCGATACTAGCACAATATTGGCTAACCACGTCGGATATTCCACTACCCTGAGAACCTTAGCTTTGACCTGCTTGGTGACTTCTTCCTTGATTTTCAAACTCATATCCGGCTTGAATTTTCTGAGCTTCTATTTTACTGGTGGACATGTCGGATCGGTCGGCAGTTTGTGTGCCACAATAGATGTGCTCAGACCATTCATATCATCATATGACTAGGCAAATATATCTTCATATTCCCTTAGAAATTCTATGTACTCTTTCTTTTCTGATGGTGATAAGTGAACGCTGATTCGTGTTTCTTTGACATTCTCTTCATCTCCCAGGTTAAGAATCTCAGTCTCGTCCAGGTTGGACTTTGGTCTGTTTTTGAAATTCTCAACTTCCTTAACAATCTCTTCTGGTATGTCATCTTCCTCTAAGTCTATGTTTGTTTGTTGTGTTGTCTCATTGCATGTCATAGTCATCGGTTCATCAAGATAAGTAATAGTAATGTTTTTTAAGTAAAGTAATGAGAGAAAATAATAAGGGTAATATTTATAAGAAAACAAAAATGCTTTGATAAATTCCATAACTGTTTTTGAACATTGGAGCTATTTTTTTCAAAAAATAAAAATGCGAAAGGAAAGTCAACTAGTAAAAATAAAAGATAGTGCACGATGCTTGTTTAGCCTTGCTACCCCGAGGCTCGTCGAGCTTTAGTGGTTCTGATAGTCTAGTTATTGAGGCATGCTCCTCTGCTTACAGCTTGTATGGAAGGGCCTTCCTCCCCCTCCTCCTAAAAAGTGACACAACAAGCCATATCATCGTCTTCCAGGAACAAATTCCTCACTGCTTCCAGTGCTTCCTCTTCTTCTGATCTATAGATAACTTCGGCCGGTTGGAAAGTCTACTACAAGCGTGGTATTGGCTGCTCCAATGGGTAGTAAGGACCACGCCATGGTGGAGACCAATGGTTGAATTCCTCCCAAGTATACTCATATACCAATCCGAAGGTGATGCCATGTTTCTTTAGTTTAATGGGCTTAGCGATTCCTTGGAGGTTCTTGACAAGTCCCTTGCCAGGTTCGTGTCCGCTCCAATTCAGTATGCTTTCAATTTTTTTCCCACCATTTGTATTTATAAATAGCTTTGACTCGCTCGATGTGGTGGTAAGTTTCCCCGCCTATCCCTCTTTTGGCTCCAATTGCTGGAATGGTCTACCGTCACCATGAATGATCACCTCTTGGTGATTCCACTCAAACTTCACTGCCTAATGTAGTGTTGAGGCTACGGCCCCAGCGGCATGAATCCATAGTCGTCCCAATAACAGATTGTAAGATGTCGGCACATCTATCACTTGAAAATCAACATCGAACCAAGTAGGCCCCATTTGTAAGCACAAGCTAATTTCCCCAATAGTGGACCTTTGGGATCTGTCAAAAGCTTTAACGTTGATGGCCCCATCCTTGATCTCCTGCAACCCCTTTCCTAATATCCTGAGTGTCATCAACGGACAAATGTTAAGGCTGGATCCTCTGTCAATCAATATTTTAGTGATAAAATAATCTTCGCACTGCACAGTGATATGCAATGCCTTGTTGTGACTCAACCCCTCTGGCAGCAGCTCATCTTTGTGAAAAGTGATCTTGTGACTTTCCAATACCTGCCATACCATGTTCGTCATCTCTCCGCCGATGATGTTACTTGGTACATATCCCTCACTCAGCACTCTTAGCAAGGCATTTTTGTGTGCCTCGGAACTTTGTAGCAAAGAAAGGATAGAAATATGTGATGGTATTTTGTTCAACTGATCAATGACTAAGTGTTCTTTGGCTTGTATCTTTCTCCAGAGATCGTCGGGCCCAGTTTTAGTGATGGTTAGCCGATTAGAGGCATGCTTACTTGAATCAGCCAAATGCTCTGGGGTATAAACCCTGTCAGTTCTTGTCATACTCTGTGCCGCAACGGTTTTTATGAACTTGACCTTCCCCTTTCTTCTGGCTTCGGGTGTGTAGTCCCAAGGTATGTCCTTTGTGTAGAACGCTGTTACTACGAACATTGCCACTAAAATTGGTGTGGCTATCTCTACTCTTAACAGAGCAGGCCCCTTAGGCAGTAAGACTACAACTTTAAAAGGTGTAGGTGTGTTTTTGGAGATATAAACTCAACCTCAATCGGCATTGGCGTCTTTACAGAGGATGGTGCTTCAAACTCGAGTGGCATGGACATGTTTACCTCGGTGTCCCCAGAAGGCTGAATCTGGACCACAATCGGATTAAGGGTAACTACTGGTTTCTTTGGATAGTCGCCTTTTTGTGATTAAACCGATTGATCCCTTGGGGTCCTAGTCATCCTCTATCTCGATCATGTGAACACCTCCACCCTTGTGGCCTGGCAGAGGGTGATTGAGGACATTTGGAGCAGGCTCCTTTGCTACAATGATCTTGTTGTCAATCAAGGTCTGGATCCTATCCTTCAAATAGCGGCATTCATCAATGGTATGTCCTTTCATGCTAGAATGGTATGCACAGGATTTATTTGGATTGACCCACTGAGAAGGGTTTTCTTGGGGTTATGGCAGGGATAGGGGTGACATAACCAGCAGCTTTGAGCCTTTCGTACAGCTGGTTAATTGGTTCAGCAATGGTGGTATACTGTTTGGGAGGTATGTGGTCAAAATTTGGTCGAGGTCTAGGGAAGTTTTGACGTAGGGTTGGTGATTGATAGGGGGATATTTGGGTGTTGTAGGCTTGGTAAACATGTGCTGGTTGTGATTATTTGGGTGAAGTGGCATGATATGTGGAAGGTGGAAATGACTGATAAGTGGGTGGTGGAGTATGGTAAGAGGGTGAGGATGCTTGATAATTCAGGGTAGGCTAATGTGTGATTGAAGGTATTGGGTATGTTTGGTATTTGATAGGGGATTTGGTTCTATGTGCAACCATTACAGCACCTACGTCCCTTTTCTTGGATGTGCCACCATGTAAAGCCTTATTAGTAGCTTGCAAGGCTTCAAAGTTTTAACCATACCACTCTTGATGCCTTCCTCGATCCTTTCTCCTAGCTTGATGATGTCAGAAAACTTGTGATTCTCGATCAGCATCATCCTCTCATAAGATTGTGGGTCTTGGGCCAGAACGAAGAATTTGTTCATTTGCTCTTCTTCCAAAGCAGACCTAACCTTAGCAGCTTCTGATCTCCATCGAGTAGCATACTCACGGAAGGTCTCTGTGGGTTTCTTCTTCAAGTTTTGAATATAGAACACATCGGGTGCATTCTCCATGATGAACCTGAATCTGTCCATAAAATCAAACGCCATGCTTACCCAGCTCGACCACTTTTTAGGATCATGGCTGATGTGCCAAGATAAGGCGTCTCCCTTCAAGCTCCTCATGAAAAGCTTCATGCAGATTTTCTCATTTCTTCCCACTCCGACCAGCTTGTCACAGTATGTTCTCAAGTGGACCCTTGGATCCCCTGTGCCATCAAACATCTCGAACTTGGAAAGTTTGTACCCATCGAACAGTTCAAAATCGGGTTGTGTGCAAATATCTTCATAGTTTAGCCCCTCAATTCCCTTAATACCCTCAACGCCTTGAATTCTGCTAGTCAACCTTTTAAGTTCTACTGCCAGATTTCTGATGAGCAAGTCCTTGTCATCGGACTCGTGTGTGCTTGAGATGGGCTGGGTTGAGTGTGGCAGAGTCTCCACGTAGATAGGGGTATTATGTTGGGTGTGGCAGTGGTCATTTGTGGAGTTTTGGAGTTCTAGGATGAGTAGTGCGATGTTATTTGAGGTGTGGCAAGTATTGCAGTAGTGGTGAGGAGCGGGATGGTTTTGTTGCTTTGGGATGTTTTACGGAGGTACAGGATTTTGAGTATTTGGTAAAGTAACCTCTGGAGTGGTGAGGGAAAATGACAGGCTTGCCAAATTTCGTACTTGATCAAGTTCTTCCTGAAACTTCAACAGCTTTTGTTCTAGTTGGGATGCATTTTCCTTGGGGACCAAAGTGCCATGAGTGACCTCTACCCGTTCAGTTTAGTTGTTCGAATCATCCATTTTTCCTTTGTTTTTGTGTCTGACAGGACTGGGAGGAGGAGCAGGTGGAGGGCCCTTGAATCTCGTAAAATATGATGATGTTTCCAAAGTTCACGAACTAACCTTTGGGGAGGGGAATAAACAAAAGTAAAAACAAAAGGTAACAAGTCAGTGAGCATTATTAGAAAAAATTTTGGAATATTTAAACACGTAGTGCTTGAAATATAAAGCGTGCCCTAATTTTGGGGACCTCGTTGTGCCCTAGGTAGGCCTAGTGATAAGTTGATTTGGATAACTTAAAATGCTAAATGCCTCATTTCATTGATAAAAGGCAGACGAATCCCTAATCGACACTAAAATAATAAGAAATTAAAGGTCACTAATGGCCATTGGCCTTATTACATTTTGTAAAGAGGAAATGGAAATTCCTATCTATTTGGTCCCAGAGGGACCTTCCCGAGACTCGGCACCATTGGCTACATCGAACAGCTTCCCTAGCTCGGCAGTCCCAACAGCAAGTAGACTCTGGCCAGATGTCTGCTTTCATTCCTTCAGCAATCCGGCAATCTTCAACCCTCTTCAGAAACTTCTTTTCCAACTCTACTATACCTCTCTTCATATAAAACAATCGCTTGTTGGCATTGACAGCCATATCCTTCCACTCTTCAATTAGTTTTTGATTGGCTTCCTGTGTCTCACGGTGCTCACTTTCACATTCCTGAATCCTCCACAATTGGTTGTAATTGACCTGTGCTTCAGCCTTTTCATCGATGATCCTATGACCTCGAGCAAACCCGAGTTGACCCAGATCATTGTGATTATCCTCCAGCCAGCCCGAATAATAGAGAGCACAACCTACATGGTATCTGTTCGGTTCAATGGTGTCCCTTCCCATGACAATCTTGCAATGCCACATATGCTGAGGTTGGCACCTGTAAGGGCTATCATCATTCTGGAAGTCAGCCCGAAAGTGACTCATCTTGTCGACCATGGGTATAACCTGCTTCTTGCCCACTTGTCTCATAACCCAAAGAGCTACGTAAGGGTATATTCCTCTTAAGTCGATTAATATTAGGAAAGGTGCGTCCCTGGATCGGACGATGAACTCCTTAGCTGGGAACCACTCGAACATCCATTGTATCTGGTCCTCAATCAGATTTACGAAGAGTTTGACCCATTCTCTAGCATTCTCCATTTAGGAAAACATGTTGGGCATGTAATTCATTCGCTTTGGGTGATGGAAACGATATGATCATCCCAGTCCCTTCGATGGATTTCCTGTCGGTACTCACCCTTCTGGAGATGTCCCATAAGCCAAAGTTGAAGTAGTAGATTACAACACTCAAAATGTTTGGCTCCCTGATGGCACCTTTCTAGGGCTCGGTATATCTTTGCAATAATCATTGGTACAAGACTGAATGGTTGTCCATCAACTCCCTCCATTATAGTTTTGGTGACCATCGCTAACCTGGTATGGATCCTTGCTTTCTTCATTGGAAACACTATCATCCCCAAGAAGCAGAACATAAAGACAAAGACTCTTCGGTGAATATGCCCCAATGATGTAAGGGCGAACTCATCAGGATAAGTACGGTAAGATTTGTTGTGACCGTACCTCTCGTACAAATAGTCAAAGGGAATGTACGACTCTTTCAAACATGTCAAGTCTGGATTCTTCTTTAGACCCATCATTTTGAGAAAACCTCTACCTTTGCGGTTTTTTGGCATTAATAAATCCGGAGTTTTCCATAGTATACCAGCCAGTCCTCCTATTTCCTTGAGCATGGGTGTTATCTCGATGTCTCCTAAACGGAACACAGACATGTCACAATCCCAAAATAGAGTGGCAGCTTCTATGATTTTATTGTTGGGTTAAATTTCTAGGAGAGAGGGTAGGTTCCCCAAATATTTTCGGATGAGCATCTGATCACTGGAGTGAAAATCCTTCCACTAGCTTAGCAGTTTGGGGTGAATGTTGGTGACCATGCCAAATATGGGGACTTCTTGCCTCATGTTTTTGCAAGACAAAGGGTTAGGCCCTTACCCCCACCATACTCGACTATCAAATATCAATAATTGGCATAGAAGCATTTAGTTCTCCAAACAAATGTACAAAACATGGTTGTGTCCGTTTGGGTTTTGGGGAAACCCAGTGGACTTTGGACAAGTTTGTCTTAAAGAGTCATTATGCGGACAACATAACTGACTCGGCTAGGTTTGACCATGATGCATGCACAATTAAACAGAGTAAAGTTTCTATGGGGTATTAGAATGGTACCCTTGAGCGGACAACTCAAGAGGGAAAGGCACGGAACTATCAAATACACCGTTGATCGACTGGTTTTACTACAAATATGCCTTTGCCGAATTTAGTGGTGATAATATTGGAAGGGCACAACCACTCATTATAAGCATTTCTATGGTATTTTGTTTGGCACGAGTGGAATATGATGTTGAAAACATGCTGTTGCAATAATTCAAACAAGTTGTCATGTATTTGCACGTTCATACAATAATAAATACAATAATTTGAAACAGTAATAAAGGAATGCACTAAAGGAAAGCAGTAAAAGAAATAAGGGAAGGAAACAAAAAGACAAGTCAGTTTCGTAGTAGGAGAAGGAATTAAATGCTTGAAGAGATTAAACAAATAAAGGCATATAAGAAATGTAAAGTTAAAGTAATAGCTTGAAATGGTAAAAGCCGAAAAGAAATTTCCCAGCAGATTCGCCATGCTTTCGTGCCCCCTTTTTCTCTCGAAATTGGGTTTATGACATTTGGGAAGATAACTTGTTCCCTTTCAGGAATTGGGTTTGAATTGAAGAGTCACCACCTAATGATTTAAGTGCATTATGACACTAAGAAGGGTTTAATTTGAATAACCAGAGATTGGGTAAGGGCTTGAAATATCCCAAGGGGAAGGTGTTAGGCACCCCCTCAGGATCCACTAGTGTGGTTCCCAACCAAGCTATTGTTTGTGACTTAAGTGCGAAACACATATGCAAGTAAGAGTTTCATATAATAGGGGATTTTTCATGTAATGGTCACAAATAAACAAAGTCACAAAGAAGAAACGGTTTTAAAAGATTTAAAAGAAACAAAGAACATAGGGAAGGGGGGGTCCTAGGTTTACTAGTAATATGGATCACCCCACACAACATCAGGTAATCACTCCTCGGTGAGAGGCTACACGTGATGTTATCGCATGGTCATCATATCCATATCCACCGTTTCCCACCCCTTTAAGGTATTAAAGCGCGGAATGGTCTCGTTTACTTATTGCATGCAATTACCTGCCCCAGTCCTATCAGCCCCAGAGGTACTTAAGACTACTAATCCTAAAAGAGTGGAGATATTGGTCTTGTTTATGGTTTCAAAAAGTGAAAATACTAGGGCAACAAGCAAAACATGTATAGCAAGTATGGGGAAGCATGTAAGCAAAATGAAAGGGCTCAAATAGACCTCCTTTAAACCAAATAAAACACATAATGCAGCATGACTTGCACGTACTGTTTAGGGTCTGATTAAAACTTAAAAGTTGAGGCAGACTGATTTATTATATAATTCAGATAAGAAACCCAAATCAGGCCTGCCTGCTACTTGTAGCTAATAAAATCTTATTCGGTTATAAGACTTATCCTAGGGCTTGCCTAAGTATTAGACGAAAACCTATAGGCATGATACCTACTGATTTCAGAAGTAAATTAATTACAGATCGATTTAAGAAAAGTTGCCAGTTAAAAGTGAGTTTTAGAATAGCACAAATTCTGCAATTGATAATGCATTATTACTACAGGTTTTAGACTTATAAATGAGTGAGGTGATTCAGATTCGATTAAAGCTCCTATAGGCATGCTTTCTATGCGTTTGTCAACTTTAAAACATATTTATAGACATAGTAAAAATGCAGAAACCCTACAACATGATATCTAGGTGTTGCATTTCATACGAACATGATATTTAATCGCAGTTGGTTATTTTAGTCCTATAAACGTGTTTGCCTAATGAAAAATGGATATGCGAGATTCAGAAAATCCTATAGGCGTATTTTCTATATGTATATGCAGAGTTCAGATTTCAAATAATCCTAGATATGGTATCTATATGAAAGAATGCAAGGTTCCTATAGACATGGCATCTATATATGAGCATGCAAAATTCCTATAGACATGGCATCCATATATGAGCATGCAAGATTCCTATAGACATGGCACCTATATATGAGCATGCAGGATTCTTATAGACATGGTATCTATATGAAAGAAATGTAGAAATTCCTATAGACATGGCATCTATAATTAATTTACTTC
>MU760167.1:59434-108512 GCA_026770625.1 Nicotiana glauca
CCATTTTCACTAGCCAACCCCAAAAGTTTTATTACAAAGTTATTACCGCCCAGAAAAAGTAAAGAAAAGAAAAATACATCAGAAATTAAAATTACAACCAAGGAGAACCTGATTCAAACTTTCTGTCTGAAGTATAAAGTAAACCAACTCCAAAGATCATATTTCAAAGCCTTTCTCCCATTTGGATAAGTCAAAGTTCCCTAAGAGTTTCATAAGAACTCCGGGCAGTGCTTACACCCAAATGTATCACCATATTAAGCCATATTGCAGTGTGGAAGGTCTAACCCTCTGGTGTCCAAGTTCAGAGGGAACTCAAGGTCCCAAGGCAAGGCTCATAAGAGAGGGGCAGAACTTAGGAACTAAGAGAGAGGGCAAGTGTAGAAGTGGAATTCTGAAAGGGGAAAAGGAAGGGGGAAGCAATTCACATTAATACACATAGGGGATAGGGAATGGGGGAATTTGCAAGAGCAAAAGAAAAACAGGCTAATGGGCACACCCAGTAATGGGATATGCTAGCACACCCTTAAGCCTGTCTATATAGAGGTTAAGACCCCATTGGTTCGAACTTAATTCATAGCCAACAAATCACATTGCCATGCCTTAAGTATAAACTCACAAAACACATAGGGGGTAATAGGGTAGGGGAGCAAGGATTCACAATAGAAACAGGCAGAAAGATATAAGCATACTTAATTTAAATGTTGAATTCTACAGAAACAATAAAGTAGACATGGATAAAAGCTGTAAATAAACACATTGTGGTGATACTGAAACATAAATTAGGACATACCAGTTTCAAAGAAACAAATAGAGAAAATGCAATATTCTCGTAAAAGCCAGAGTGTACACAAGAAGAGAGAGTACTATTATGTGTAAGTAAGAGTTCAGTAGGATTGTGAAATTTTTGTAGTGTAGGATTGTTAATCGTGTGTGTTGTGTGTTAAAGAGTCGTGTATTTATAATGTGAAAGTCAGGAGGAAATAAGGAAAAAAAAATAGTTGAAGAATTGATTGTCAATCAGTTACACAAGACTCCCTTTAATTAAGGTATTCAGATTCAAACGGGTAAAAACCAATTAAGGAAAAAAATTGAATAAACACTTTGTGCACAGCAGGCAATTAAAGGCACATACATAAAAAGGTTATTTAAAGACAGGGTTTTGAAGTACACGGTTTATACAAATAAGGTAAGAAAATCAATTAACAGCCAGTACGTCAGAAGGTCTGAAGTTTGTGTGAATGAACCGGGTCAAAAAGATGGGAAAGGTTTTTAACTTAGGGAAATCAGCAAACAATGGAAAGGGAATAAATTACACCCTTTAGAAGGGATTCTGAATTAATCACAAGTTTGAAAACCTTTTTTAGAGTAAGGTTCATCACATATAAAGAGCACACAAACACGTTAAGTTGAGAGAAGATGTTGTGCCATTGCAAAGTCAAGAAAAAAGTCCAGTAAAAAAGAGTTTAGAAGAGCTTAGCAAAAGGTCAGAATCATATGAAACTCAAAATTGGTCTGGAAGGGTTGGGGGTTTTGAAATAAAAACCCTAATTCAAGCAAATCACATAACAAAGGTGAGAGGGCAAGCAATTGAATCGAAATATGTTTAGAGGTTTCAGAAAAGAGCTGAAACTTCTAACATGCTTCTTTTAGCAACAGAACTCATGAAAAACATGATAGAAAAGTAACATGCAAACATAGTAGAAGGGTTCAAAGCAAACAGAGCGGAAGAAACTAATTCGAAGCATAAGGAGAAAAGACGGATAAGAACAGTAGAAGAAACATGCTTAAGAAGATCTTTTAGAAGAAACTCAAATAAGGTTCAGTAGAAGGAAAATAGCAAAACACTTAAGAACACAGTAGAAAAATATAGTAGGTGAAACATACCAGAACACGGTAGGAGAAAATACCAGAACATAGTAGAAAAGCATAGGAGAACATAGTATAGAAAGCACTGTAGAAGAACATACAAGAACGGAGTATAAAAACCTAGTGGAAGAACATGCAAAAATGTGGTAGGAGAAAACATAGGAGTGCCGTAGAGGCAAATACACACAAAATAAAAGGGAAAGAAAGTCAGAGAAACACTTAAATATTTTTCGAGAAAATCCTAAATCGAAAAAGAAAGATTTTAAAAGTAGTTTTTGAAAGAAGAGTCAGAAAAATCGTTTGAAAATTCAAGGAAAGCATAGATACACAACGAATCTAAAGTAATCGGAGAAACCTCGAAGGGTTAGGGTTTAAGAAGAACTCTAGAAATGAGAAAGCTTTGAAAAACTTACCGATCTTAGTCGGAGAGGCTAGAATCAGGCTCGAACGACCATGGTACGCCAGAGCAAAGCCGGAGATGATCGTGGAACTTTGAATCGACGGAGGTCTGGGTACAACCCTTCAAGGTCAGACCTTAAACCTTCAAAAATCAGGCACGTAGGAGCCATAGGAGGCCGGTGTAGGACTCTCGTAGCCTTAGAGGCCATAAATTCTAGTAGATTTTAGGGTAGAGATGGTAAGAGGCGGCTAGGGTTCGGAGAAGGTCTGAGAGAGTGAAGAGGGTTCAGAGGTGGCATTTGGGTGGAAAGTGATTAGGGTTAAGGTGTTAGTAAATTAAAAAAAATGAAAGGATGAAATGTGGCCGTTGATCATTTTGATCAACGGTCTGGATTAAACGGGGAGTCGGGCGGGTTATTTGAATGGGTTGTGGGTCGGGTAATATGGCTTGAAACTGAGTCCAATTAAGAATGCCAAATATGGCTAAAATAATAATAAAAATAGGCTAGCATTTAAATAGCATTTTTCCCTTATTTATTTTATGAAAAAATAGTAAAATACTTTCTATAAACAAATTAAAGGTGCTAAAATAATTAGTAATATATAAATATTTAATTAAAAATATGGAGTCAATTTTTTAACTATAAATATAATTAAATTTTAAAAATAGGCTAACATTGTAATTATATGAGATTTAGCTTTAACAATACTAAATAAATTTATAAAAATGTGCAAAAATTATGTTAACCATATTTTGGTAAAAATATGAAAATCTAATAAGTGAATTGCTAAAATAATAATTTTGGGAATAATTATTGGGTTTTTCTTGATAAAATAGGACAATAAAATTGGTTTAAAAATCTTTAAAAATTAAGAAAAAATAGGAAAACTCTTGGACATACTTATATATACATACCTATGCTATTTGAAAGGTATTTTATATATATAAAAATATACAGGAAAAAATTGGGTATCAACAGCGCATACTTAGCCTCGTGATCCAACCTTGCGCCATCTCTCGCTTGATACAGGGTCCGACGAGCCAGCTCTTCCACCCGCCAGCCATACTCAACGACTGCAGCATTGTTGCCATGTTGCTGCATTTCCTGTCCCAATTGGTAGAACATGTGGTGCCCAATAGCCTGCGCAACATTTAAAATATTAATTAAATAACGCTATATCACAATTATAAGATATTAATAAGCCACAAAAATATACCAGTGCCTCGTACCTCCCGGCGTGTGGTCCGTACTGCTTGCCAAGTACATGAATGGGGTTCCGATCATCAGTCGGGTGTGACGGCGGTACCATGACGTATATAGCTCAATAGTGGCCTCCTGGATATGTGAAGGTGGTGGTGGAATACGGTACTCTCGTTGGTCCCAAATATGGACATGCTGCTCTAGCCATCATACATATTAATCGTCCACCCTGGTACGGTCATCCCGCTAATAATGTGTAGGTACCCATGCAGGCTCCCCCAGTATAGTCTGGGTATGGTAAAATTGGCGACGTACACGCTCTGTGGCATGATGCTCCACCACATTGAAGATGATCATCAGGACGGAAGTGCTTCAAAGCAGTCGGTCAATTGAGCAATAATCGGGCAGCTGATCTAGCAACTTGATGATGTATGGCGTCCAGCTGAACTATCAAATAATAACATAAAAGTGAGTGTGCACAACACAAGTGAATTTATTACAAGTAAGTTTAGGTACATATTTACCTGTCCAGCCACCAGCATATCTAACACATCCCTGACAAGGGGGAGATTATGATGAGCATCAGTCCCTCGGTAGTTCCCACGCCGGAGAACCCACCTCGTAGCTAGAGGGAGAAACGGATGTGCTACACCCGGCTCTAGTGGTGGTAGAGGTGGTTGTAATGGCAGGATCCGCTGCCAGGCCCAAACCTAAGATAAAAGATTGACGTAAAATTTAAGAATCATTTTTACCATATAGAATTCGGAGTAATGAATAGAGTATTCGAAAATGTTGTCACATGTAGAAGCTGCAGAAAACCACATATGTCCATTTGGCTGCCCATGCTCGACCGGCACATACTTTTGTATAGATATGCTAGAATAGCAGCACCCCAACTGTACAGAGGTAACTCATCTAGCTGCTGCAGATGATGCAAAAAGCGCATACTCACTAGATTTCCCGAAGTGTTCGAGAACAAGACACCCCCAAAAAAGAAGGAGTGGTGCCAACCTCGTGTACAGCTCAATATGGATAGCCTCTGTCTCGCCGGTAATATCTGGGTGCAATACCTCCATATGCTCTGTAATAATTGTCATAGAAACGCAACTGCCCCCTTAAGTACAGCCTTACCCTGTGGTCTATAACCAGTATACTGCCCTAGCAAACCCAAATACTGGGGACGTGTCCAAGCTCTCATGTACTGGGGTAATGCAACGGCCAGTCCATCTATATGCAGCCCATATAAAACCTGAATATCCTCAAGCGTGTTGGTGGCCTCTCCAGTGGGCAAGTGAAAAGTGTGCATCTCCGGTCACCACCGCTCTATCAAGGCCGTGATGAGAGACCAATCCAGCTGCATCCGCCCAATCCGAAAAATCGTAAAGAAGCCCATAGCCTCTAGGCGCTCGACTACGCGGGGATGGAAATGTCTCCCCCTCAAAAAGTCCCACAAATCGTCAGGTCTCCTGGCGAGGAGAGTCTGAACCAATAGATGTCCCCCCCATACATAGGAAGACCTATGGTCGCCCTGCAACACTAATATTTAATCCCCAGCTGGTCCAGGATGCACGGGCGGCAAGTTCATGTCGTCTACTATAATTTAAACATATTAATTGTGCGTTTGTGTTATAATAAATTAAATAAATAATTATTTAATTGGAATGAGTAAATATCTATGAGTTCCAGGCTCGATATTTGAGGCCCGGTAGCACCAAATTATCATTAATATTATTATGTGTGCCAATTTCAATAAGTTTAAATTTTTGTTAGTTTAATAAATTAAATAAATAATTATTTAATTGGACTGAGTAATTATCCATGGGTTCCAAGCTTGATATTTGAGGCCCGGTAGCACCAAGTTATCATTAATTATTATGTGTGTCAATTTTAATAATTTTAAGTTTTTGTTAGTTTAATAAATTAAATAAATAATTATTTAATTGGATTGAGTAATTATCTATGAGTTTTAGGCTCGATATTTGAGGCCCGGTAGCACCAAGTTATCATTAATTATTATGTGTGTCAATTTCAATTAGAATTTCAATTAGTTTAAAATTTTGTTAGTTTAATAAATTAAATAAATAATTATTTAATTGGACTGAGTAATTATTTATGGGTTCCAGGCTCAATATTTGAGGCCCGGTAGCACCAAACTATCATTAATTATTATGTGTGTCAATTTCAATAAGTTTTAAAAAAAATTAGTTTAATAAATTAAATAAATAATTATTTAATTGGACTCAGTAATTATCTATGGGTTCCAGGCTCGATATTTGAGGCCCGGTAAAAATATATATTAATTTTTTAGTTTTGTAAGTTTATTTTATAAATTAAATAATTAATTTTGTAAAGTGTAATTGGATAAAGTTTTTGTAGTTGGTACATACTTAAACTACAGAGACACTACGCTAAAAGGCTCTATATTATACTACACTAAAAGACCCTTTATTTTACTACG
Organism: Nicotiana glauca; assembly: GCA_026770625.1. NCBI lineage: Eukaryota > Viridiplantae > Streptophyta > Magnoliopsida > Solanales > Solanaceae > Nicotiana > Nicotiana glauca. Next base: position 65,360 of record MU760167.1, read on the forward strand.
CTAAAAGGTCCTATATTTTACTACGTTAAAAGACTCTATATTTTACTACGCTAAAAGGCTCTATATTTTACTACGCCATAAGGCTCTATATTTTACTACGCTAAAACGCCACTATTACATATTAAAACAACAAACATAACATACATATGAACAACGAATTAAATAAATAATTCAAGGCTAATAATTAACTTTTTTTTTTCCAAGGCTAATAATTCAATCCGGGTAAAAATAACATACAAATTTAAACATAAACCGCATTTTATATAAAATGCGGTTTCAAACTGCGTTTTATATAAAATGCGGTTTGAAATCGCATTTTATATAAAACGCCTTAGTGAACCGCGTTATACATTAACATCCCAAACGGCCATAAAGATAAAATGCGGTTACATATTTTGGTAACGCCTTTTTTTTTTTTACACCTAAAAAAGTGTTTTGAATTAAAAAAACAACATTTTAGTTCCGGACTCTTCTAGAAATATGAATGAATTATCAGGAACTGAAACAATTCATTTAGAATGCATGACTTATATTCTAGAATCAGTATATGACTGTTGTCACCAACTCTTCAAACTGAGAATTTATTCCTCTGATCCTCCAACAGTAACTTTTGTAACATTTCCTTGCAACAACATATGAAAAAGATGCTACTCAAGCCTAATACTTTCGAAATATGTACTGCTTTTCTATATTTTGAATTTTCTTTACTTCTTATTGTCGCGGCGATGTGGGGAAGGGTTGAGGGGCCTGCACTCATGACGGAGCTAGAGATGCACGATTCAATTGGGTTCGGTCGAACCCAATAACTTTAGTACAAATTTTATTTTTATTTTTAAAAATTTATTTAATATTTAATATGTATAAATTATTAATTTAGAATCCAATAACTTAAGAGTGCTAAAATTCGGAACCCATAAATTTTAAATCGTAACTCAACCTACACTATCTTCTATGTATTCTTTACACATGCTAGTGCATCAAGAGGTTCGCAAAATATGGACTTACTTATAATCTTTTTTCTTTTTCTTTTTCTTTTTCTTTTTCTTTTTCTTTTTTTTTAAAAAAAAAAAATTAAGCCAATCACCCAACTTATAATCTGATGATTGAGAGGATTGGAGCATTTGGGCTGTACTTATCTAAAGGACATCAAGACAACAAGAGCTGCTACTTGCTACATTGTAAATTGGAAATGAGATATTATGAGAATTAAGGGTAGGAAGAAAAGAACAAAAGAGCACTTTGATTAGTCTTTATGTTTAATCTGCACTTTTAAATAAATGGAGAGCAAAATAATGTTAATATTACTCTAGTTATGAACCTATTGTCGCCAATTGAAGTGTATGTTCTTGCACTATTCTCATTGTGGTTAGTGACTCACGATATCATATGCAATGACATCACATCATGTGTTTTATGCAAATCTAGAAGATATACAAGATTCAAAGCAGGCAAAATATTCTCGGATTAGCTTCGTAAATACTTTTACATCGCACGATCAAAGAAAAAACTAAACCTCGTCAGCGTGAAGTATGTGAGCACCCAAACATATGCATTTACATTTGTTTGGAAACCGGCAGAACTAGAAATTTCACTTAAGTTGTTTAAGATTTAAAGAATATATAAATAAAAAATTGACCTATTTACACAGTACAATACTCCGTCGAATAATGTTCAATTGACCATTCTTCGCCGGGTATAGTTGTGCCCTTGCTTGGAAGAAGGTTCCAAAGAAAACTATGTTTTGCCTAGGGGCGAAGTTATGTAAAGCCAAAGGGGTTCAATTGAATCCCCTTAGGAGGAAAATTATGCATGTAAATAGGGAGGTAATGACTTTTTCTATAATTACTGTAAATTGTTGAATCTGCTTGATATAAGATTGACATGTAATAGCAAAAGTGGTTAAAAGTTGCTTTAGATCAACAACAACCAAGTATAATCCCACTTAGTGGGATCTGGGAAGGGTAGTGTGTACGCAGACCTTACCCCTACCCTGGGATAGAGAGGCTGTTTCCAAATAGACCCCCGCCATCCTTACCTCCAAGAACTTCCCACCCTGCTCTTGGGAAGACTCGAACTCACAACCTCTAGGTTGGAAGTGGGGATTGCTTACCATCGGAGCAACCCCTCTTGCTTTAGATCACGGGTTTAAATCTCAAGTGTGACATTTTAGTTTTTTTCTGAATTTCCTTGCGTAAATTTCTAACCCCACCACTTATCTGGCATAGGGTTTTTTATTTTTTTTTAACTGCACGAGTTTGCAAAGTAAATTAAATTAAGATTGTTACAACACAAAATGAATCAGTTAAAAAGAAGAAGAAAACAAAGCAGGTAACTTGTAAGAGTGGAAGAACACTCCAGGTAAGCTTCTCCTCTTTAATTAGTACGTACATACAACGTTAGTTTCTGATATCTAAAAATAAATAAATAAAAGGGATAGGTTTGTTTGGAATAGTTAATAGCAATAGAGATGAATTTATGCATTTGACAGCGTTCAATTTTGTATTTACAACTAAAGAAATTCTAGAAAGTTCAACGTGGTAGGTACTACGTTAGTCATGATAGGTTTAATTTGCCACCAACAGAGATGAATATATGCATGCATGCTGAAGTAAACATTGTACTTACAACAACAACAACAACTACCCAGTATAGTCCCACAAAGTGAGATCTGGGAGGGTAATACGTACACAGGCCTTACTCCTACCCGAAAGAGCAGAGAGACTGTTTCCAATCGATCCTCGGCGAAAAAGAGAAAGAAAAAAAAAAGGAAGAAGAAAAACAAAAGAGCATGAGTGACTCCAGCAGAAATCGAATAAATAATTATCTAAACATAAAACCGTAAATTAAATGGCATGCAATAATATCGACCAGTAACTACCATAAGGGGGCACAATACAATATGCAAGTCATCTATGGAGAGCCCTACCAAACCCCAACTAGCCCCGGGAATGAAGTACGAAAAGTTCTAGAAGCCCCTATCCTACAACCCTGATACTAGACCTCCAGAATTTTCTAACAAGGGCCATATCCTCGGAAATCCGCATTTTTGTCATGTCCTGCCTAATCACCTCTCCCCAATACTTCTTAGGCCTCCCTCTGCCTCGACTCGAGCCAACCACCGCCAGCCGCTCATAACTCCTCACCGGGGCATCAGTGTTTCTCCTCCGCACATGTCCGAACCACCTGACCCTCGCTTCCCGCATCTTCTTATCCACTGGGGTCACCTCCACCTTCTCCCGAATAACTTCATTCTTAATCTTATCTAACCTGGTTCGCCCGCACATCCACCTGAGCATCCTCATCTCCGCAACCTTCACTCTCTGAACGTGAGAGTTCTTAACCGGCCAGCACTCCGCCCCATACAACATGGCAGGTCTAACCACAGCTCTATAAAACTTCTCCTTGATTCAGTGGCACTTTCTTGTCACACAAGACTCCGATGCAAGCTTCCATTTCGTCCACCCCACCCCTATACGGTGAGTGACATCCTCATCGATCTCTCCGTCCCTCTGAATCACCGACCCAAGATATTTGAAACCGTCCCTCTTGGAGATGACCTGAGATCCAAGCTTCACGTCCCTGCCTACTTCGCTCGACTCGGCGTTAAACTTGCACTCCAGGTATTCTGTCTTAGACCTGCTTAGTTTGAAACCCTTAGACTCGAGAGTCTGCCTCCAGACCTCCAACCTCTCGTTAACACCGACCCTCGTCTCGTCTATCAAGACTATGTCATCAGCAAATAGCATACACCATGGCACATCCCCTTGAATATGGCGTGTTAGTGCATCCATCACCAAGGCAAATAAGAAAGGGCTAAGAGCGGATCCTTGATGAAGCCCCGTAACCACCGGAAAATGGTCTGAGTCGCCACCCACCGTCCTAACCTTAGTCTTAGCTCCATCGTATATGTCCTTGATCACTCTGATGTAGGCTTCTGGCACGCTCTTCGCCTCCAGGCACCTCCATAGCACCTCCCTTGGGACCTTGTCATACGCCTTCTCCAAGTCAATAAACACCATGTGCAGGTCCTTCTTCGTATCCCTGAACTGTTCCACCAATCTCCTGACAAGGTGGATAGTTTCTGTAGTGGAGCGGCCCGGCATGAAACCTAACTGGTTCACGGACATGGACGTCATCCCCCTCACCCTCGCCTCAACCACCCGCTCCCAGACTTTCATGGTGTGACTACGTAATTTGATACCCCTATAGTTGTTACAACATTGGATATCCCCTCTGTTCTTATACAAGGGCACCACTGTACTCCACCTCCACTCCTCCGGCATCCTTTTAGTCCTGAAGATCACATTGAACAACCTAGACAGCCACTCCACTCCTGTCCTACACATGCATTTCTAGAACTCCACCGAGATTTCGTCTGGCCCGGTCGCTTGACCCCTACTCATCCTACGCAAAGCCCCCACGACCTCCTCCACCCTAATGCGCCTGCAGTACCTAAGGTCTCTATGACACCCTAAGCCCCCACGTCCTTTTTTGTAAACATTGAAGTTACAAAAAAGGAAATTTCTCCCAAGCCAAAACTATAAATAGAAGTTATTTTGTGTCCAATTTCACCATCAAACTTGGCAACAAGAAAACATGACTAGTTTCAAGAAGTTAACAATCTTTCTCTTTCTTTCAATTTGCCTTTTATCATCATGTATTGCCTCGGCAAGTACTCATGATCACTTTCTTGAATGCCTTTCTCTCAAAACTATGAACTCAAATTCAATGTCACAATTCATCTACACACCTACAAACTCTTCATATTCTACCATTTTGAACTCTTTTGAGAGTAATCTTAGGATAAGCTCCGACGTCAAACCCTCAATTATTGTCACTCCTTTGGACGAATCTCAAATCCAGGCAGCTATACATTGCTCCAAGAAACACGGCCTACAAATCAGAATTCGAAGCGGTGGACATGACTATGAGGGCCTTTCCTACATTTCCGAAACCCCTTTTGTCATCATTGATCTTAGAAACCTAAGATCAATCTCCATTGATACCGAAAACAAGACTGCTTGGATTCAAGCTGGCGCAACCTTAGGGGAAGTTTACTATAGAATCGCGGAGAAAAGTAAAACACTAGCTTTTGTTGCCGGGGTTTGCCCTACTGTTGGTGTTGGAGGACATTTCAGTGGTGGAGGCTATGGAATGATGTCTCGAAAATTCGGTACTGCTGCTGATAATATTATTGATGCTAAGTTAATCGATGCCAATGGACGAATCCAAGATCGAGAATCAATGGGGGAAGACCTCTTTTGGGCTATTAGAGGAGGTGGAGGGACAAGCTTTGGTCTCATTATTTCATGGAAGGTGAAATTACTTGACATTCCAGAAAAGGTGACGGTCTTCAACGTGACACGAACGTTAGAACAAAATGCAACTCAACTTGTCTACAAATGGCAACATATAGCGGACAAAGTTGATGACAATCTCCTCCTCAGACTTTTCCTGAGGAGCAGCGAATCTCCATTTCGGCGAGGTCAAAGGACTGTCCACGCCTCTTTCACTAGCATGTTCGTTGGAGGAGTGGATGAACTCCTCCACGAAATGCAAAAGAGCTTCCCCCTAGTTGGCAAAAGAAGATTGCATTGAGATGAGTTGGATTGAATCTATACCCTATTTTATTGGTTTCCCAAGGGGCACATCACTTGACGTGTTACTAAACAGAAATATCACAGATAAAAAGGGATACTTCAAACGAAAATCAGACTATGTGCAACATCCTATTTCAAGAAAGGGTCTCAAAGGTATATGGAAACTATTCAACCAAGTAGGTGAAAATTCAGGAGAAATGCAATTCAGTCCTTACGGAGGAAAGTTGAATGACTTCTCAGAATCTGAAACCCCTTTCCCACATAGAGCTGGAAATATATTCTCAATCCATTATGAGGTGATTTGGGGAAAAAAGGGAAGTTCTAAAAAACATATAGCTTGGATTCAGAAGCTTTATGGATACATGGCTAAGTATGTTTCAAACTCTCCACGAGCTGCTTATTTCAACTACAGGGATCTTGATTTGGGAGTCAACAACAAAGGAAATACAAGCTACACACAAGCAAAAATATGGGGAGAGAAATACTTCAAGAACAATTTTGAAAGATTAGTGCAAGTGAAGACTAAAGTTGATCCAACAAATTTCTTTAGGAATGAACAAAGTATTCCTCCTCTCTCACGGTAATTTAATTTATAAAATAAGGCTTTTGATACTGTTCTTTTATGCATGCGTACTACTATGAAAAATAAATGGAGGCATGATATATCCGGGAAATGGTGTAAGATGTTTTCTGATTTATAAATTATTTTTTCAAGTAACAAATTTTCTATTAAATGTTCTTATTGAAATTTGTGAACTTGCACGTACATGTGACTTGAAATTATTGATCTTGAATGGCGGTTGGGTGTATGGCGAGAACTTGGAGAAGCAAGGCCAGAGGGAGAGCAAGCAACAAAAGTTGATAGTATCTCAGAGAAAGCATTCAAAAAAAATTGATTAATAATTCATTCAAATATTATACTAATAAACTACAAAATTCCCTATACTAAAAAACTTAAGCAGAGTGTTTCTTTTTGTATTTATGGCCATTATCAGTATCTCGTCTTTCTCTTCATCCCACCTTTTCCTGCTCTCTTCGGTGCCTGCAATCAAAGAAGACACTTTTTTTATAAAATACCTCTAACAGATTTTCGTCAAATTGCAAATCAAACGCCGGCCGATGTACAGGTCCACATCGTCATAGCAAATGTTGGTTGTCAAGAATACCAAAAACATCCCTTCGAGGATGGCCCGTTGGTTTAGAGGCCAGTCATCCATACAGATGACATGGGGATCGATCTCCCCGCAATGCCTTCTGGGTCGAGCATATCGCACAGAGATTGCCTAGTGCAATTTACGTCCCTATGTGGTTTGCAGGCTATTACACATGGGGGATTTACCCAGTGCGCACATAATGCTCACTCGAAGGGCAGAGACTGTGGCAGAAGCTATAGCGGAAAAAGTAAAAGATTATACAATCATTTCCTTCAGGAACCTGATATCGTGATTAGATCTATTCATTTTTTTCTTAATTTTTGATCGTGAGAAACATAATAAATACAAGTAACTAGAAAACTCAGCAAAAGGATGAAGAAGATCCAAGTAAATCTCTGATCATATCTGTATGAATAAACATAACTTTGCCAAAACACTCTTAAAGGTATTTTATAATTATTATTAGTAGGAAAGAAATAAACTTCATAGATAACTCGGACAGAGTATCAAGATACATGATAGACTAATACTCACCCGCATTCCACAAGTTTTACGTTCTTTGACATAGCAAGGAACCCATTAGACTATATCATCGAGTTGACATGACACGATCAGTAGAATCTTTAGTTTGTGACTACAACAATTCCTATTTCTAGAAACATGAATGAAACTATCAGGAACTGAAACATCAGAGTATGTATGGGGTTTTTACCTATCTACAATCAGTATGATTGTTTACACCATCTTAAGACCATACTTTGATCACTACAATAGTGGTAGTAGTATAAACTGACCAAACGTTAAGTTCAATTTATTGTGGAACACAGATCAAACACGAATGTAAATTCACGAACACTTACAGCTAGTGCAAGTAAAGGTTCGGATGTTATACCTCGGCTGAAAATGTTTTAAGAGGGTCTCTGCTTCTTTTGAACCTTCCCTTTGATCCTTTGCCGCGAGATGCATTCGTATTGCCCATTGCAGCTCTAGCAAGCTTCACAATCTTGCTAGCTTCCTGTGTTGTTGGATCCACTAGGTAGTCAGGTACATCACGTAGGTGTGGGGCAGGTGCCTTCTTACTTAACATCTTATCATGCTTCAAAAGATCTGCCCACAACATTTGAATATAATGAGTCCTATGATTGTGTTCACGCACAGTATTATCCCACAAACTACAGCTTAATTACCTAAGTCTTTTGGATTATCTTGAAAATGCGCCTTCAACCTGATTAAGACCGGTGGAAAAAACACTTGATCAATATTTCAAGTCAAGCATAGTAAAATATAATGGAAGAGAAATCATACAACAGTAAGAAGAGACTTGGGAAGTGCCTCCTAACAATGTAGGTGAAGAATAATAACAAACAAACAAACAACTATTTTCTAGCACCCATTAACCCTCGCACTATAATAAGTCTAGTAGGGGCCTATACAGCCAAATACCAGATGACAAATATTTTAACTTCTTCCCGCAAGTATATTTTACTGCAGCTTCTACATATTATGAGTCATTGAAACCTGTTGATAAAGTGTAAGCCATTCAGGTTCATTTGATAAAGTATGAGTATTCAAATCTTGAAATTCCTGGCAAAGAAACCTGACAATTTTCAGCAGATATGCATCATACAACCAAGAGTCACGTAACCTTTTGTAGCACCAAACCACCCCTTTTTTAACTGGACGAACTTCAATTCAAGTGATGTCTTAATCAGTACAATCAGATTTCATCACATTTCAGAACATCTTAAGGTGATGAAGAATGGGAGATAAGGAGGTCCTTATCAAAAAAGAATGGGATGAGTAGGAGAGTAACACCTACTTTAGATGGGAACATGACAATTACCCTTGGACAGAAAAACATGGTAATTAAATAAAAGAATCAGGAACATATTTTCAGTACTAATCAGAATAACCCCAATAAGAAAGAGTATCTGTGACCAAAGCAAAGGAAAATAAGCTATTCTGAGGAGAACATGGAAAAAAGAGTAGCTTACTTTTCAGAATTAAGAATTTCGTTCCTCAGATCCTGAGCCCGTGATTCTCTTACAGCAATTTTCGTGACACTCCTTGCAACATCCTACATAAAAGATGCCAGTCAAGCTATCTAGACTTTTAAAACAAGGATATCGGCAGGACTGCACCAGTATAGAATTCGAAGTATACTCCTTTCTAACTGTTGAATGTTCTTTTCTTAACTTCCTGCTGTCCTGGCGATGTGGGAAGGGTGAGGGGCCTTTAGCAATAACCAACTTCCTAAAAGCTTTCAGTAGTCACGCGAGCTAGTTTTACTTGCATGGATCTTCTGTGTAGTCTTTGCACCCTTGTGCATCAAGAAGTTGACAAAATATGGACTTACTAATAATCTATTGTCTTACAGCTTGGAGCATCTGGGCTGCATTTATCTAAAGGACGTCAAGACAATAACTCCAAATCGTTTATGCTTTTAACTAATAAACTTCACTAGTTAAGCAGTTCTAAAACTGAATGAAACATCACAATATTTGTTTGTTTCTTTTCCCAAAAGCGTACCCAAGATAACTAAAGCAGGAAGCCACATATATCTCGCAAGACACTCCCCCCTTGATAACCTCAGTTCACGAAGCTCACTGCAACTGGGACTAGGTGACTCTCTCCTAACTCTGCAAAACTCCCAATTGATACTTATCACACAATGACTACTGAACCGTCTTCCAATACGCAATACAAGTATAATTGATGAAACTTTTACCTCGGCTCGGTAACGCAAAGACTCCACTGCGTTCTTACTCAGCAACGGGAATGGGGCAATAAACTGTGACACCTTATCATCATTTTCCCCAAGTAAAGATTTAATCTCTTCAAACATTTCTGTCTCTTCAGCAGAAACCTGTAGCAGAATAAAGATATGGTTGCTAAGGTAGAAAACATATAGTTCTCTACTGCATTCCTCATATGAAAATTCGTAGGAAAAGAAGATTAAGTAATGTTAGAGAAAATGTACGAAAACAGATCATTAATTCTACAAACTCATGGCTCCCTCCAATGAAAAGTAAATTCAACGATAGTAAAAAATAAGAACTTTGGGTTATTTGTTAATGCCAAGAGCTAAATTATATATAAATTAGCAGTTTAACACTTCAAACTAAACAACATTTAAACACATAATCTATAATCTGATATTGAGAAGTTGTCAACTAGATTATATGCTAGAAATCGCAATTGTGAGTCAATAATCTCAGCTATGCCTTCAATGTACTCACAAGAGAGACAGATGCTCCAGTATTATATGCTCTTCCAGTACGTCCAATTCGATGTACATAGCCTGCAGCTGTTTGAGGCATCTCAAAATTTATCACCTGTTCAAAATAAGCCAAAGAGAGAATGTGGAGTATTAGGTCTATGAAAGAGCAGATACTGGGAGTATATCCTCTATCACTAAATGGCTCAAGGGGAAATGATAAAAGAAAAAGAACATCAGCTGCCAAATAGAGGACTAGATTCCACAAAGAACACAACAAACTTACAGTATACACATTTTTGAAGTCTATCCCTCTAACCACGCCAAACTCTGCATCCAATTTATGTTTTCGGTGTTTTTTCGATTTCTTCCGCTCATTGCCATTTTGATCATCGACCTGTTCCTTTGCTTCTGATTGACTTTCATCAGTCGCAATCAAGTAATCAAATAGCCCAGCATTGAATTCCTGACATAAAAGAAGAAAATTAGATGCAACATTAGACTTCAGAGAGGAGTGAACAATAACAAAAACCATACAAAGGGTGTGCATTTCTTGGCATTCGACACTCATACGACAGACCTCAAGGATGTGTAGACGAGAACTCTGAGGCAGCTCCGCATTTAATACTGCAGACTTGATCCCAAACTGCAAAAAATGAACACCAATGTTAAAAATACGATCAGGAACACCTCAGGCCAGCCGTAAGTATAGCATCTGAAACATAGACCAATAAGTTAATAACATACAAGCAGAAGATTACAGGTTGTAAGATGTAGCCTTATAGGAAATAGTTAAAATAGAGGCAATTGGGTTTTGTAAAAGCAAAAGCTACACTTTTGCACATCCAGCGCATCCACGACTCCCTAAAACTTTCAACTATGAGTGTATGACTGAGCACAAACTAACGAAAAGCACTCCCCTCTCTGTGGTGTACCATCCACAGACTGGGAGGTATAATAGAACTAACTTCATGATTCCTAAAGAGAGGTGCTTTTGAAAAATGTTAGTATAATAACGGAAAAGGGCCTAAACTAACTCTATCGTTTGCTAAATGGTTGATAAATACCCTCCGTCCATCTATCCGTCCAAAAAAACACACGACGTTATTTCTATTAACAAAATTACCCATTGATTTAACGGCAACAGATGTGAGCCCCACTTTTAATGAGTTGGCAATGTATTACTGGGCCATGTGGCTTATTGGGTCAAACAAAAATTATGGGTAGAATATACCCGCCCCAATTATTTGACCTGCTCTAATTATTTTTTAACTTAAAAAAGAAAAAGAAAAATACTTAGCATCTTCTTCCTTCACCATTGTCATCACTCCTATTTTCCGCCACCACAAATCTAGACCACCCCTATGTATTCATTTACCGCGACAAGTTTGAAAAAAAGCATTTTCTCTTTGTAGTAGTAGGAGTACTATTTATTAATGGTAGAATTTCCTAACAACTAAATCCATCATAATCGTAGCAGATGTTCTTCATTTACTTAAGATATAATTAGATACACAAAATCAATTTTAAAAATTGAAGGAGTAAATACAATTTGCTAGAAAGGTGAAAGAATTCTAACTAAATTGTTAGCATTTGGAGAAAATATCCACTAGATCTTCCGACGACTTTCGATGCCTAAGCCGAATCCTTTGCCTTGGAAGTTTTCCTTTTCGTTCCTTTTTCTGCCATTAAAAAGGCATAACAGGTTGCGGTGAAAACGGGAAAATAGGCTGGATGGACGGAATTCCCCATTTTTTTTCTTAGTTTTTTCTCCATTGACTTACAAACAAGGGAAAATTCACTGTTAATCCGCCAGAGAAAAAAAGGATTGGGTTTACTGTGCAAAACTTGGAAGAAAAACAGAAGCAGACTTTTCAATACTAGGAGCTTACTTCTTCTACTCTAAACTTTCAGCACTCCTCTTGATTACTCTCCATAGTTTTAGGCACACCCATAGACAAACAAAACACTCAGAATTTGACACCGGCATATTCGCCAGAGTAGTCGCCGGCAGATTCCCCATCGAAAGTTCATCTCCCTTTTTTTCTTACCCATCTGATTCCCACCCAGCCAAAACTTCTCTTTTCTGACCCATTAGAGGAAGAAGAAAGAAAGAGAAAGGGAAAAGATTAAGAAAAAGAGAAAGTAATGGGTCGGACAAGTAATTGGGCGGGTTTGGTTAATGGGGCGAATATTTGGATTCTGAATGAGAGCCACGTGGCCCAATGAAAAAATGACAACACATTAGACGTGGAGCCCACGTGCTGCGCCGTTAAAAAGAGGGGTACTTTTAGATATAGAAATAACGTCGTGTTTTTTGGACGGATAGATAGGCGGAGGGTATTTATAAACCATTTAGCAAACGATAGGGGTAGTTTTGACCCTTTTCCGATATAATAATAATAGAGAAGAAAATAAGTTTCAAGCAATAAAGAAGTTTTGGTGCTTTCCAAAAGAGGTACAAGAAGATAAAACTTAAAAGTGATATTTTACTTAGTAAAGCATTTATATATTGCTAACAAGTCCTATGATAATTAGTGGCACATTGTACATGAATATACCTGCTCAAAGAATAGTTTGAGTCTAAAACTCATGTCAATTGAATTTGTAAATATCAGCACTTTTTTCTGAACCAACTCTAGCTTCAACAGGGCAAGGATATGGACAAGCTTATCACGAGCAGCACAAGAAATCTGAACAAACAGTAAAAGTTTGTCAGAGACAATAAAGCTATAAAAGAAAACAACATTACAACAACAACAAAAAAAAAAAACACAGATGTTGAGGTGTATTTGTTTTAATGAGATGTCTAGAACACAATAAAGTCCTGTAGAGGACAGTGCCACTGCCTACTGGAAATTAGTGTCAAAATGTGGCACTTATCCACCAAAAGTGGCTGAAAACTGTGTGATGATTGAACATGTATGATAATTTAGCATTGTAGACGTATCCTAAATCCACGCATTACAACAGAAGCTGTGGCTTCTTAGTCAGTATTACAGAGCCAAAAGTATGAGGATCACATTACCGAATTTAAACATATCTATCAGATGATAAATAACAATTGAAGGCACCTAAATTCTTAATGTAAACTGTTGAAGAAAGGACAGATTACGAATCAGTAAATGGAAAACCTCATAAAAAGAAATGATTTTCTACAAAAGCCACACTATCTTCTATACATACAGGGATCTCATGTGTGCACCAAGAGGAAATAAGGGATAAGAGGCTACTCCTCAACTGTACATAATTCATTTTGCACCTTCAAAAGCTCTCCTATCAAAATTCTTAATGTAAAAATGCTGAACAAAGGACAGAACACTAAGTTAATAGAACTACTGAAGTCGTATACTTACATAAAATTGCTGAACATTTTTTGGTATAATGTCATCCTTTGTGTCACCAACTTCAGGCAAAGTTAAGATGTAGGGATTGTGTAAAATAAGCTTTTTCAGCTTTTCAACGTCAGAACTGCAAAGTTAACATGATTAAATAAGTTCATACCGAAACCTTGCGGCAGGGGGGCAAAGGTGAGAAGTGAGATGGTAAAAGTGAAGGAGAAAAGAAGTCAAGAACTTTGCGATGGATAAAATCAATATATGCAGCATTTAAGGAATGCAAGAATTTGCTTAACATATATGCGCCGATGGAGTAAGGCGAGCATACCTTGAGGTTGCAGACATCAGAAGGCACTGGCATCGTCTTGGTACGTGAGATGTAAGAGCTTTCAGATCATCTTCATATCCGTATGACAAAAGAAGATCTGCCTGATACAGAAAACATAATTATCAACCTCATGTCATTTCAAACAAATACAGACAATGTGTGGTACACTTAAAAGACTTATTGCACTATCGCTGTCCAACCTTTACAGTGAATTTTTGAGATTTTGAGCAATGCAACTCATTATATGCTATTTCATAACAACAGTAAAAAGTATTTTTGCAACTAGAGGAGGTTCCAAGGAACAAAATTTATTATGTAAACTAACCCACCTCATCGAGAATGAGAATGGAGAGAGAATCCTGAACAGCTTTTGCCTGAATAATTCCATTCTTCAAGCATGTCTGTACACAAGCAGGAGTAGATATAACAATTTCAGGAGGCCCCGCCAACGTAGTTTTCTGAAACAAAAAGTTGATAAATTTACCATCTCCACACCATTTTATTACATATACAAAAAAAGATAAGAAACTATAGTGAATAATCAGCAAAACAATAGTGAATAAAAGAACTAACCAATTCAGAAACAGACATGGAGCTAGTCAATTGAACAAGCCTCAATTGCACTCTACATAGTTCAATTAACGAATTGGCCTCTGAACAAACCTGGACAACAATAAACAGAAATAAAATACATACACGAACTTATAAAAAAAGAAACTTCAAAATTTTCCAAAATAAAAGCAAAAAATTTCCACCTGTTGGCACAATTCCCTAGTGGGTACAAGAATTAAAGCAGTGGGTGCAAGATTCTTGTTTGAAGGTGACTGAGTAGTAAAGAGCTTCTGAAGTAAAGGAAGGAGATAAGCAAAGGTCTTTCCAGAACCAGTCTTAGCTCGGGCAACCACATCTTTCCCTTCCTAAAAAAAAGAGCCAATGACATCAGTAAAATTGTGAAGATATGAAAATGTAAGTATTGTAGGAGTAATAAACTTACGAGGATAAGGGGAATAGCAACACGCTGAATAGGGGTAGGTTTAAGGATAGATTTCTTGGTTAAGGCACGGATAAGACGAGGATCAACTCCTAATTCCTCGAAGCTCTGCTCATCTTCTTCCTCCTCTGCTCTTTCTTCTACTTTGTTCATATTTTCTGATAACTTTGGTGAAGGTTTACAGAGTAGAAGGTAAATAGGAGGGTTGAGGAATTCCGCTGGCACGATGGTGGAAAGAGGCGAGGGTTTTGGTTGGGTTTTAGGTTTGAGAGTTAACTGAAGACTCTGAACTTGTTTTTGCGCACATGTGGAATTTTGATTTGGAGCGAAGACACTGGAGTCGTTTTTGCAAGGACAAAAAGGGCGGAAAGATTTAGGGCTGGGGATTAGACCTACTGGCGTGGGCTTCTATATCAAAATTGGCTAAGGCCAAAAAACGGAGTTGGGCTTCTAACTAAATTGAAAAATATAAAATCTTTATACAAATAGTTGGTTGAATCTATTGTTTATTTTTCTCTAGCCGATATTTATATATTTATTATATATGATTATACATATATCATATACGGATCGGCTATTTTTAGTATATCAACTTGTTTGGATTGTTGTTATTTGTCGTTTTATAATGTATCGTATTGTATTTTACTACAATGTATTGTGTTGTTTGATGAATACAACGTTTGGATAAATTATATCGTTTGCTGCCGTTTCATGATGTCATGCACCAACAATATGAAGAACAAATTTATAATATTACAAAAAAAAGGATGCAGAGTAGAATTATTATATAAAAAAGTAGGAAAAGGAATACATATAATTATTCAATAATAATGAAGCGCAAGATGAGAGAAAAAAATAAGACGACGACGTTACCACGCCAAATCAATCGTTATATAAAGTGTCACAATCCTAATTTCCCTCCGTTGAATATCGTGATGGCACCTAGTCTTAGGGACTAGGTAAGCCTAATACTTACTGAATTAATGGTAAAATTTAACCATTTACTGTTAATTACGAAGCAAGAATTTCTATGCAAAACCGATAATCCCAAAACACGTAGTCCAAGTCATAATCTCTACAAAGTTTACTATAAAATCTCTAAATACAATTGTTCCGGAATAAAAATAAAACAGTACAAAGTAAAATTTCAAAAGGTGACTCCCAGGCATGGGAACGTGACAGCATGTATACCTTGAGTCTCCAAAGCAATGTCGATCATCTAGCTAATGATCAACAACTCCAAGGTACATGGATCTGCACAAAAATATGCAGAAAGCGTAGCATGAGTACACCACGGTGGTACCCGGTAAGTATCAAGACTAACTTCGGTGAAGTAGTGACGAGATACAGTCAAGACACTCGTGAGTAGAAACTAACAGGGAACAGTGCCATAATAAAGCTAACAAAAAAAATACTCACAACCGGAAACTAGAGACAACTATTAGCAACTGGGAAACAAACAGGCCACATGTTGTAGAGTAACAACAACAACAACAACAACAACAACAACAACAACAACAACAACAATGACCAAATGTAGTCCCACAAGTGGGGTCTGGGAAAGGGAGTGTATACGCAAACCTTACCTCTACCCGATGGGGTAGAGAGGCTATTTTCGAAAGACCCTCGGCTCAAGAAGACGAAATGATAAAAAGGGACAATATATCAGCACCATCATGAAAATAATAACAACAACACAAGAACCAGTGAATAGATAAAAGGCGGAAATAATGACCAGTAAATAAGGATCGGCACTATGAAAACAGAATAGTAGTGTAAACACAACACTGACCACTAGCAGTCTAAGACTAAACCTACCAGCCTAGCCTCACATTGATAGACTAAATATGCTCTACCTCCTAACCCATAACCTTATTGATGGCATGCTGTAGAGTAAGCTGAATACAATTTAAGTCCGGTGAAATCATATAAAGCAAAGGCAAATAACAACTCAATAAGAACCAACCGCTTTCACACAAGTTTTATTCAAGAATTTTCCCAAGGTACCAAACCTCATAATCACAAATCACAAACCCAAATCACTTGGCATCTTATACCCACATTATAAATTTCAACTGCACGTACAACTCACTTGTCAATTCCATTAACCTCATAATCTGCACGGACAACTCACGTACTAAGGAAGTGAAAATATCTTATATCCCCATAGAAACCTCACGTGTCAGCAATAACAATAACTCATAATCGCACGGATAACTCATGTGCTAATAGTACGTTCCCGTACAAAAGGCAAGTATACGAGAATATATATAAATGGTCAATAGACATCAGGTTCATATTCTCAAATCAATATGGGTGATTAATTACGTGTATGCTTGTGCAAGTATTCTATCACAACTCAAATCAACATGCAAGAGTAGATATAATAAATGGCATGTAATGAATAATCACCACAAAATATACAATGAGTAACTCACACAAGGTAGGCATACTACTACATAAATATTATCAATAATAATGCCCCAGGCCATCACAAGTCATCGTAAATCAATAATAGATGTGCCTGGTTGTCTACCTCTCAACGAGATCTGTTTGCCCCTATATGGAACTCCAACTTCAACTATTTAAATTTCATTTAATATGCCCTAGAGTAATGAGTCATTGAATGCCCAATACTACATCAGCACCGCTTAGTGGCATGACCAATATGTCAGCCTTGAATAACACATCTTGCATCCTCCATGCTACCCATTTACTGGTGAAAACGTTGTGCACCTTACTCCCATTGGCTACTAATACTGAGAAAGTGGAAATAGTGTTCAGTTTGCACCCCAATTTCTTTGCAAAGTTCAGGTTTATAAAATTATATGTTAAGCCAGAGTCTATCAACACATGGATCATCTTTCCTCTTATACCCCCTTTAACTCTCATAGTCTTGTAGTACACAATTCCATCAAGAGCATGAACTAACATCCGCGGACTCAGAGTTGAATCTTTACATGTCTTATCTTCTACCACATACTACTCCACTTCTCATTCTTCAACACCTTCCTCTACCTCTATTATAAGCAATTATTTATTTTTCTTGCATACATAGCCAGGTGTTTATTTTTTATCACACTAAAAACACAGTCACTTTGCCCTTTTTTCATCTATCTTTGCACTTGTAAGTCTTCTTGATGACTTCACTGCGGGTCACCCATAAGCATTAGGAAGTTTGATTAATTATGTTCCCTTATCACTACTAGAGTGTTGGCCTTGAGATTAAATTTTCGAATCTGAATTACAAGAAGTGTTAGAATTTGAGAGTATAGGCTTAGAAGGTCTCATGGTCATCTGGTTTTGGCCCTTCTTTAATTGTAATGAATGTTTAACTAGTTTAGCCAAACTATAAGCCTTCATCAACGTCCTTGGGGCTAGCATTCTCACATGAACTTCTATCTATGGCTTCAATCCCTTCAAGAAACAGTTGATAGAATATTCTTTAGGCAGTTCTACTTGTTTAAGCAATCCATCAAATTGATCTAGAAATCCTTGAACCCTACCAGTTTACTCTAACCTAAGCAATTCAGACATAGGATCATCATACAAATTATGCCCAAATATCTAGTACAAATCCCTCATATAATCCCCCGCAATTAGGTAGTCCACTCCCCCTCGAGGTTTTATTATAGATTGATGCCACTGTAAAGCTCTTCCTTCCAAATTAATAGAAGCAATTCTAACTGTTTGTTATTCAGATGTATTATCATAATCAAAAATCTGTTCACACATGTACACCTACCCCTTTAAGTCTTTACCATTAAAATTTGAGAATTCTACACGACAATACTTGTTACCCCAATTGAACCTGTTACCTGTTGTATGCATTCTACCATCATCGATCGGAGCTGGTACGACTGGTGCCGCTGGAACTGTTGGAGCTGGAATATTAGTTACCATTGCTACCGCCTTTTGTTGAATTTCATTGATCACATCGTCATGACGCTCACCCAAGAGTCGGTCCTGCTCTCTAATTTCATCCACCTACTGTCGCAATTCACCATTCCTGGTTGTTTTCGGCATGATTTACGATTTAGGTTCGACTGCTCTGATACCAGTGTTGCGTACTTAACAATGAAGGTCTAAAATTGGAAGTGAACGTAAGAGATTAGAGAAAGAATAATCACTAAACAATACATTTCAATACACGGCAGAGTAATTAAGTCTAAGAAGAGAGAAGGGTTTTATTGATTTCAACATATTCATCCTTTACAATGCATCTCGTATTTGTAGCTATTGTCACAGCTAATGAGCTCAACTACCTGACTCTCTCTAACTAACTTCTGACAGCTAATTATATGTCTAACTTCTGAGTGAAATGTCTAATATACCTCTTCTAACTAATTGGCATATAACATCTTCTTTTAGCTTGTATAGTGCATGTTACTAGGCTAAGAATTATTTCTACGCCAATTTGGTATTATTTCATCATATCGCTTAGATATGATTCTTTGTCGATACTTTGTGTTTGACAAATTGTTGTGGAATATTCTTCCATTATCTCAATTTACGAAACATATTTTACCCATATGATAAAGTATGTAGTTAATAATTGCATCTTCAAAGTTTGATTTTTATATTCGGCATGTGAACTCTTTATTGATTTGTAAAACAGAAAAGAAAAGAGAGTGAAAGAAGCCAAAGCTACACCGAGGCACTCGAAGGATCAGGTGGGACTATTAAGTCTACACTAAGGTGTATATAGTAAATTAGGCCTTATTGAGAAATTTTAATTTCAACAGTAAGTAGTTCATATTTAATTTTTATTTTTTGCTAAAATATTTCTCAATATAGACTGGACTTTTTACAAAGGATTATATAGGGATATACATTAAATGCAACTTTGAGTTACTAACCCACGGTATACCTTGTACCCTTATGAATCCGATTTGCATGTAATATTCTTTGCTTTCAACCGCAAAAGTTGAGACAGTAAATCTCAAAACTTTGTTGGATGATGGTAGGCTAGAAATCCGTATTTTAGCCATAGTATTGCACTCTAATTATTGTATTCTACGTGTGTTTGAGCTTAAATGATAGTGAATTATACTTATTACGTGCTTTATGACTTGTAGGAAATGATTCTAAGCCATTTAGGTAATTTGGAGAGAAATCGAACAAGTTGGAGTGTTGAAGTTTGAGTAGAAGCCCAAGAAATTAAGCCAGGATCATGTTCGGGGGTCGAGGACTAAGTTCAGACCTCAAAAAGTGAACAAACGAATTTACTTAGAGAAAAAGCCACTACCGCGCCACATTGGGTGCCGCGAGGCGCGACACGGCGGTGCAAAATTGGTCTGACAGAATTTTGGCAAGCTCTCTGGATTTCCCCACAAGCGCGCCGCATGGGGCGGCGCACTGTATAATTTATAGAGTAGTTTCCTACTTCGGCTAGAAAAAGGGTAGGTTCGCCTAGGTTAGTTTCTACATGGTATAAATACACCAAAAATACGATTTTTTTTTTTACCTACGGAAGATTGGAGAATCAACTAAGGCAAGAAGACTCAATTATTCATCAATATTTCGACCTGCAATACGGGAGTTTGTATCGAATCATTAGAATTGATGTTTTCTTTATTTTTGAACCTTATTGAGATGCTTACTCTATTGCTATGGAGTAATTTCTATTAGGGTGTTGAAATATATGGTGTTTCGATAACTTGATTAGGGATTTGATTCTTGATAATTGTTAGAATTAATTAATGGAGGTTTAATTTGTATTTTAGAGTTATTTATTATTTTTCTTAATGGAAAGAGGAGTTTGATATTGAATTTCTTCACATATTATGCTCTAGTTTAAATTCATGATTCAAATAGGTAATTGAAAAAACCTCTTGAATTGTTAATCGAACTAGAAAATAGGGAAATATTCGTGAGAAGTTACCCTTTAGATCATAACCATCATTTTATTGTTGCAATTGTTTACCGTGCTTCAATTGGATTTATTACTGAATTAGCGTTTAGTCAAAAGAGGAACATTAACTTCAAGTGCAATCTGATTATCAGTTGAATTCGTGAGAATCAACTGTATTATAGAGTGAATTAACTTAAGAATTGGAGTCCGAGTCAGTTGTCTTTTACCTATCTAGTCAAATACAAGTATCCCTCTCATTGATATTTCTTCGTTGCTCATCTGTTATCTTTTGTGATCAATTATTATTTGCTTAATTTTTAGTAGTTAATCATAGTAACAATCATCAAATCAAGTGTTAATTTTCCTGCATAGTAATCAACTGCAGATTATTCGAATATTATTTAAATTTAATACTTGTGGAGATGATAATTAATCTATACTATCTTTGACTAACGAACAATAATTTTGTGTTGTATTTTGCGCTCGTCAAATTTTAGCGTCGTTGTCGGGGATTGGCAATCAATAATGTTTAAAATAGTTTTAAGTCATAATTCAAGAACCAAATTTTACTTTTAGTGTATTCATGTTTCTCACTTGTGGGAAGGATACAAGTTTGATTTCTCTGGTGTATGTCTCGATTCTCTTTAAAGGAAGTGATACCCTACGAACTAGAGTTGGAGAAACACATGCGATAACTGAGAAAAGAAAGAGAATTAACAGAAAAATTCTTGGGTCAAACTTCGACTCAAGATACCATGGCAAACAAAGAGAATGATGGAGTAGACTTAGCTGCAAGAGAGGCAGTGAAACAAGAAGCTGCATGGAGAATTGCTGATGAAATCGTCAACGATGATGAGGGAAAAAGATTCAATCTAAACCAACCCTTGGTTGAAGACCAGTTCGAGAATGCAACATCCAGGCGTGGAAGATCATTGAGTGACTATGCTAGGCCAGTCTATAATCAAGGACTGTCAAGTGTTAGACCTCCAACCATAGCAGCAAACAACTTTGAATTGAAGCAAGACTTGCTTCAAACTATCCAAAACAATTGCATTTTCAGAGGGAAGGTTGTGAGCACGTGATTTTTGTCCTATATACGAATTATTCCCAAAAATTCAAACAAAATGATTTCTTTTATTACTTTGCATTTTTGTGAATTTTGTGACATTTTCTGTTAATTTTTTGCGTTTTTTATTTGTGCATTTTAAGTCATATGAAAATATAAAAATACATTTGGCATTTGCATTTAGAATTTAATTTCTGATCAATTAGGGGTTACGTTATTTTTTTAGAACAAAATATAAGGCAAATAACAAAAATAGTCCACTGCTGCATTTTTAATTGTTAATTGGTGAATCTATCACGGAATAGATTTTAAATAATTTTAGGAATTAATTAGCTTAATTTTGGAAATAAATTAGGTTTCATTTTAATTTTTTGCATTTTTATAAAATCAGAAAAAATACAAAATAAAATACAAAAAATGAATAAAAGAATTAAAGAAATAAAAAGAAGTGGGCTGTTACAATAAAAAAAGGGTTGCCTAAGTAATGCCCGAAATTGGGCCTTTTGTTAATTAAATCTTCCCCGGCCCAATTTAATTTCCAGTCTGTCACAGGCCCAATCCAGCTTCCCCGGTCCAGCTTGTTACTCGCCAAAACGACGCCGTTTGGGCCACATTTAATCCTGGCCATTGATTTTCCTTGATCCGACGGCCAGGAACCCATCTCCTTTTTACATATTATTGTCCGAAATAGGGTAATCAAACCTAATATACTCTTCGTCTTCCTCGTACTAGAACCTGTAACACCACCGGAGCCGCCGCCGGACGCTACCTACGCCAACGGCCACCAAAATTACACCACCAATTCCCCTCGTTTCCCTCTTTCCAACCCCGCCTTTGGTTTCCCTCGAATCAACGCCGAACCCTTCGAATATCCCTTTAAAGTTTTTTCGGCCACGACGCCAGTTACTCCAAATGACCCCAAATTAACACCCTAGGGTCGCCTGAGCCTCCTCTACCCAACCCCTATAATTGCATGTCTCGAATCTTGCCGGAACTTCTCGAATTTTCATTTGAGTTTTTTTCGGCCAAAACCCTAAACGCTCCAAATGGTACCAAATTGGCACAGTATGGTCTTCTCGCCGTCCTCATGACGAATTCCTTATTCATGGCATTCAAACATCATCGGAATTGGACGAATTTGGAAAATAACGACTGGCCTGAGTTTTTTTTATCAGTGAGTTTTTCTTTTCAATTTTCTTCTTTATGTTTTTTATGTGTTTGAATATTCGTGATGCAATCATTTAGTTTTGCTTCCTGTGTGGTTGAGTTTTGGACTTTTGGATTAGTTTTATTAATTGGCTTATTAGGTTAGTTCTGATTCTCTGTCTGTTTTGTTTAATTGTTAAGTATTGATTTAAATCGATTAGTTTAGTGGAATGCTCTTCTTGTAATTTGTTTCTTCTTTTTAGATTCTTAGTTCAGTCTTGTTCTGAAAGTGTTTGATTCTCGCCTAATTGAATTAGTACTTTGTCAGTTTAATTAAGTTCAGTTTCAGGATTCATTGGCAAGTTAATTAGCTTTAAGAGGATTGGCTTTAGTTGACTAGGTTAGTTTAGTAATTTTGGATAAATTCAAGGGCATTGGGGGTAATTATAAGTTATAGGAGTGGTGTAGACTCAGCTAGAATCCCCTAGGAGCTTATAGATGGGGGCTTGTAGGTAATTTGTAAAGGTTAGGGTAGTTACTTGTGCAACAAGTTAAAAATAAAGAACCAAAGGTTGAAATTAAAGAAGGACCTTCGAAGAAAAACTGAAAAATCTGAAGTTCCCCTTGAGTTTTTCCTATAAAAGGCAGTAGGTAGTGCCTTGTTAAAGAACTTTTGGGACCTTCAAAAATCCCCCCCCCCCCAAAAAAAGCTCTCTAGTTTTCAGATTTGATTTTGAAATTCAGCAAACTCCAAAACCAAAAACAAAACAATAGAAAATTTCCAAAAAAAAAAAAAACAGAAAATGCAGTATAAAAGATCAGCACAAGTGCTATTACATTGAGCTTTGGCTCAATTTCGAAGTTTCAATAGTTTCTCTTGGTCTCATGGTTTGATTTTAATGTGTTGAAGTTCTTCTGAGGTCTATCAGTCCAATTTTGGGTTAATTCAAGTTCAATTTCGAGTTATTTGGGTGCATTCAGTTGATTTGTGGTCGATCTCTCGTTTTAATCTGGTTTCGAGTTCATTCTGGGCTGTGATTCTATTCCTGGGTTGTGTTCTAGTCCCTATTGACACTGTTGTTCACTACTGCTGCTGATTTGCTTTTCTTTCATTTTCTATTCCACATTTCCAGGTACACTTCCTTGATTTGATTCCATGTAACTCCAAGTTGAAGTTGAAAAATGAAATGGCTACTGGATTTCTGCATTCTGGATGTTGTCTGATGATTGTCCTTCAATAGTTTAAGTTGTTTAAATTGATTGACTATTGTTAGTTGACTAAATTGGTGTTGACTTGAGCAATGGACTGGGCTGTAATAATGTGGACTGCCAATAGAGATTGCTTTAGATTAATGTGAATTATATTTAGCAATTGTTAATTGGTTAGTTTGGTGAATATGAACTGGAATTAGCTGTAACTAGCTTAGAGTGTATTTAAGTGAACTGTAGTAATTTGAACTGAAACCATCCATCATGTTTTAGCCAGTTTAATTTCGTTCCTGTTAAGTTCAATTATTAAATGTCAAAAGGTAGTTGAAATAGGCAATCACTGTGAGTCCTTGAATTCTCTTGTGTGCTGACAGTTAAACTTGTATGAAACCTTGAATCATTTGAGCATTGGTTTAATATTTTCAATATGTGTTTTCATTCACCATAATGATATCCAATAATCCATCAAAAGATAAATAGAAACAATCCGAGTGGTTTAGCGTTTCACCAAGTTGAATAAGTAAAGCACGTTTTCCTTTATTATAAATTGTGAAATACAAATAGCTTGAAGTTGTTCCGGCGATACCTGAAATCATTTTTGAACGGGTGATCAAGGCTTAATAGCCTATTTCAAATGGACTGGGCCCCAACGCATTTCAGGCGGCCCAAGTCTGGTTTCAACTAAAATGCTCATATAAACCTGGGCTTAGGCCTAAGACTGGGTGCTTTTGTGTGTGCCTGAATTTGGCCCGTTCTAATGGGTTGTGCTTTAAGCGTACGCCGGCTGGCAGTTTGAGTAGTCCGACTCCATTGACCTCGGATACAATCGTTGTTAATTAGGGCTTTTCTTCGTTATTAGAGACAAATAATATAGAAAATCATAGTCTTTTAGGATTGGCTTTTTAAAATAAACGAGACGAGCTCGCCGAACAAAATAAATAAATTGCGGGGCCCTTGGTAATTGGTTATAATAAATAAGTAGAATTCGGGATGGGCCGTTCAGTGAATTTCACGGCCTTCCCCAAAGATAAAAATGGGCCGTTCAGTAAATTTCACGGCCTTCCCCAAAGATAAAAACACGTTAGTCACTTTAGACGCGCTCTTAATAAAATTACGTTCCTAAAATTCGGCTGTGCATTTATGCAACACAAATCCAAATCTCAACGGAGTCGAAATGTATCGAAAACCACGGGTGCATTGATGTAACGTGGTTCGAAATGCATTTTCATGACGTTGCAGTTCTCACAAAGATTAATAATAATAAAAGCGATTTATGATTAAAAAGCACATGAGCTAAAACATGTTTTGAAGTCAGATAAAATCAAATATGATAGTTGAGCGACCGTGCTAGAACTACGGAACTCGGGAATGCCTAATACCTTTTCCCGAATTAACAAAATTCCTTACTCGGATTTCTGGTTCGCAGACTGTTAACAGAGTCATATTTTTCCTCGGTTCGGGATTCAACTGGTGACTTGGGACACCATTAATTTTCCAAGTGGCGACTCTGACTAAATAATAATAAATCCCGTTCCGATTGTCCTTTAATTGAAAAAACTCCTTCACGCCCTTGCGGGTGCAGTGAAAAAGGAGGTATGACAAAGGTAAACAGAGATCCTAATACTCACTTGATGAATTTTGAATAAATCATGAACACCTTCCAATACAATGGAGTACCAAAGGATGTAGTCTACTTAAGAGCATTCCCCTTTTAATTAAAAGATAATGCAAAGCAATGGCTTTGTAGCTTACCCACAGGTTCGATCAGGACATGGGAAGATATGACCAAGAAGTTTCTTGACAAGTACTTCTCGGCTGCAAAAATATAGAAGTTCAGAAGAAAAATCCATAAGTTCTGTCAGAAGGAGACAGAAATAGTTTTCGAAGCTTGGGAGAGATTCAAGGAGATAGTCAGAAAGTTTCAACACAATGGAATTGATTTGTGGATGCAACTCCAGGATTTATAGGATGGACTGACAACGTCTTCACGGCAAACTTTGAATATTGCATGTGGAGGACCACTAATGAAGAAAACGACGGAGGAGGTTATCTTAATCCTAGATGAATTATCTGAGGGTGCTAATCAGTGGCCGATTGAGAGTAATGACATGAGAAAATCAGTTGGGGATCGTTAGGTGGACTCTAACACATCCATGCAAGCCCAGCTAGACAACATGGTCAAGGAGATAAGAAAGCTGACATTTGCCAAGGTACAGAGTAGGGCTCAAGCAATATGTGACTTTTGTAGATTGGGACACCCTCAAAGACATCAAGGTTTTTTGTGAAGTTCACGTAGTGGGAGTTTGAACTCATGGCATCAAAATAATCCTAGATCCCTAGGTCAAGGACTACCAGGTTTTCAGAACCAGCAAAGGCAGCAATACCAGCCACAACAGCCAAATCAGCCTTGTATGGAAGATCATGAAGGCATTCATCAACAAAATAGATGAAAAATGAGAATCAAGGCACGACTATCCGGAATTTAGAAAGACAAATGGGACCAATTGCAAATCTATTATCTAAGAGGGCTCCTGGGATTCTTCCCTCTGACACTAAATAATCTCTTTTCGATCAAAGTCACTTAAATAGGAAAACTCCCTATCCCCTCAGAAAAAAGAAGGTATGACATATATTATTAAGAAAATTATTCCTTGCTAGTTGTAAAGCTTGATTTGTCTGTGCGTAAAGAAATTAGGAACTTAGTGTTAATATGAGGTGAAGGTTGGGGTTTGGTTAAAAATAAGTGTGGGGTTTGAATTGGTAAATTTGTATGTATTAAAGTGTTTAGGGAGGTGTAGTCACTATTATCCATATGTATCCTACCCGTCATGCAGCCTGCCGCGCTCCTTTTTTTTCTCTCCCTTTTGACGGGAAAGTCCGGATTTCGACATTCATGTGGGTAATAACTCATTTCCTTTTGGGAATTTGGATTTTTGAAGAGTCTCCACCTAACGGATTATGGTGTGTTAGGGCACCCAGAGCGATTAACTCTTGGATTGGTTTGCATTATGAGAGATTTAGGATAAGGGTTCAAAATAACCTTGAGGGGAAGGTGTTAGGAACCCCTCTTGGTCCACAACAGTGGGTCCGAGCTGAATTTATACTTACGAATTAGTCCTTTAACAAATAAATAGTTTAAACACATAATTACAAATAAGAGCAGGTTTTGGACATTACATGGCTCAAATAATGAGACAAACGAAAGACTCGAACAAACTGTGTATATATAGAAAAGTAAAGTTTAAGCAAAGGGAATTTGGGAAGGAGGGGTCCTATGTTGGTTAGCCTATAGGATCACCCCACACAATGCCTGGTAAACACTCCTCAATGAGGGGATACACGTGACATTAGCACGTAGTCATCATATCCCATTCTACCCAATTCCCTCCCCTCGGTCATAGCATAAAGCTTCTAGTAACCTTGACAATGCCATATGCGTGCACTACCCGTTCCTTCCTCGTGGCCCTGGAGGTATTTTAGGACCCCCTATTCTTTGGATAGTTGTAGACTTTCCTAAGGTTTTAAAAGGATAAAAATCTAGGCGTCAATCAAGAACAGTTAGGACTGCATTTAAAGAAACAAGTTATAGGCTCACAATTACCTCCTCAAACATAACAAGTAAGTGCACGTCCTCAGATAACATTCAAGTACTTAAGAGAAAATTTTAGAACATGATATCTAGGTGGGCAGGGGTTGTACAGTGTTGAATTAGGACAATGTGAGAGATTATATTTAACTTGCCTACTGATTTAACTCTATTAAATCTGGACAGTTTTAAGTAGCAAAATACAATTTTAGAGTTGCAGAATTTAAAACCGCCCTATAGGCTTGCCTAAACACAGAACAGTGATGTCCTAAGAGCATAATAACTAAGTTGATGTAGTAAAATAGTGAACACTTTTTTAAACGGACTCTTGAGATCCTATAAGCATACTGTCTAGTGATAGTAAATTAGGTCAATGTTCAAAAATTCATTTAAAGAAACAGACAGCTGATTTAAGCCAATTCAAAAGGAACTAACATGAATTAGATTGATTTTTTTTAACTAAATTGATTTAAAAATCTATAAGCAGGATTTCCGATTTTGATTCCTATAGGCATGGTATCTAATTGTTAAGAGATGATTTCGAATTTATGGACATGATTTCTAGTGAGATGTATGTAAATATCTGTTTTAAAATAAAATGAACTTAGTCACTTTACCTTCTATAGGCATGGTATCTAATTTAAAGCTAATTTAACCCTATAGACATGATTTCTAATTATAAGGCTGATTTTAATCATATAGACATGATTTCTATTATTAAAATATTTTAAATCCTATAGGCATGGATTCTATTATGGTAAAGCAAACATAGCAAGTACATTAACACAATCCTATAGGCATGGTATCTACCCAAATTACCCAGCAGATATAGCTACCCACCCATTTTCACTAATCACCCCAAAGTTATTTACAAATAATTATTATAGACCAGCTGAATAAATTAAATAAATAATAAAGAAAAGAAGAAGTTAACTATAGGGAGCCTGAAGCAGGCCCAAATGACTTCCCCAAGCCTCCAATATACTCAAATGCCAAAGTTCCATAGACAATATCATTGTCTAGGTACATCAGAGTTCCCTAAGAATCTCAAGGATGTCGGGAAATGCTCACACCTAGACTTTTCCTCAAACAAGAAATGATTCAAGTGCAGTGTGGAAAGGCCAGCTTTGACATGCCAGAGTTCAGAGAAATCTCATGGATCTCAAGGCAGTACACATCCAGAGGGGCGGGACCTAAATATTCTAGGAGTGGTGGAGAGTGCTTGACATAGTTTGTTTTGAAAATAGTACAAGGATGGCTTCAGAAGTAGAAAAGTTTTTTTTCTTCAAAAAACAGGAACAACTTAGTTATAAGAGACAATTTGAGAAAAATACCCAAAAGAGTAGACAATTAGTTGGTCATAATGGACATTCAGACTTAGGAAAGTGTAACGACCCAGCCGGTCGTTTCATGAGTTACCGCTCCATTTTCCCCATTTCTTCTTATTATTGCCTTGTTCAGTTGTATTATGTGTTATCGGGTTGGTTGATCCGGGGCCGGAGTAGATTTAGGCTTGAATTGGCGAAATTGGAATTTTGGCATTTTTCGGTTGATAGGTGAGATTTTGATATATAGGTCGGAATGGAATTACAGGAGTTGCAGTAGGTCTACTGTGTCATTTGGGATTTGTGTGAAAAACTTCAGGTCATTCGGACGTGGTTTGATAGTTTTTTTGATCAAAAGTGTAATTCGAAAGATTTTTGAAACCTTAGGCTTGAATCCGATGTGTTTTGGTTGATTCAAAGTTGTTTGAGGTGTTTAGAAGATTGATATAAGTTCAAATGATGGTATATTACTTGTTTGTGCTTTTGGTTGAGGTCCCGGGGCCTCAGGTAATTTTGGATGGTTGACGGAAAGATAGGAATTTGGAAATGGCAACTAAAGTTTTAGGACTGCTGTCATAATTGCATCTGCGGTTGGGAGGCCGTAGGTGCGACCCTCATAGATGCGGAAAATAAGTCGTAGAAGCGGAATGGGCCAAGGAGAGCTGGAACTGCAGAAACGGCTAGATGAGCGCACCTGTGATGGCGCAGGTGCGGGTATCTTATCGCAGATACGGAAATTAGGCGTTTAAGTGGTTTGTGCAGAAGTGCACCTGGGACCGCAGGTGCATTTCCGCAAGTGCGTGGTTGTGACCGCATGAGCGGTTTAGCTGGAGCAGAGCACATAAATTATGGACTTCGCAATTTTTAGCCTTTCTTTACCATTTTTAGGCAGTTTTGGAGCTTTTTGGGAGATTTTGAAGAGGGAATTCAAGGGAGCTTCATTGAGGTAATATTGTTGGACCTAAAACTCGTTTCTATGGTGTTATTTCACAGATTTGGCTTGTAATTTATGGAAATTAAGGGTTAAAATTAGGATAACTAGGGCTTGGGATTGGAGACCTTGAGCAAGGGTTTTAGGGGTCATTTGTGATCGGATTTACTACTTTTGATACGTAGAGATAAGGAGTCTAATGATGTAAAATTTATCGAATTTTGAGACATGGGCCCGGGGGTCGGGTTTGGTTAATTTCGGAATTTGCGTGGTATTTTTGATTACTTTTGAGTGGGCTTTGTTCCGTTAGCATATTTTGATGGTTATGTATTGATTTTGGCTAGATTTGGAGCATCCAGAGGCCGATTCGAGAGGCAAAGGCATCGTGAGCTAGGGTTTGGACCAGATAAAGGTGAGTAATGATTGTAAATGTTGTCCTGAGGGTATGAAACCTCGGATCACACATCGTTGTGCTATGTTGAGGTGATTCACACACTAGATGACGAGCGTGGGATCGTGCACCATTGGGGATTATGACTTAGTCCATCCCGAATGACTGTTTTACCGCGTATTTGATTGAAAACTGGTTGTTATCATCATGTTTTGGACATAATGCATATTTGGGCCTCGTGCCAACTGTTTTGGACCCTTAGGGGATTTTTACTGCTATTTCCTCACTGTTTTAATTTTTATATCCGTACTCAGTCATGCTATATTCTACTGTTTTCATAACTCAGCAATGTTTACTCTGTTTTAACACTTTAAATGATATTTTGGGCTGACAATCATGTTTACTGTGCTCGAGTGGCTTTTAGAAATTTCTAACTAAGTAGGGTCGATGGCCTATGTTGTGAGGATTATTATAGGATCAGGCTGGATGCAACAACAGTGTTGTACTGATTATGATTATGAGGCCGAGAGCCTTAGTTGTACGCCACAAGGTGGCTTGATATGAGGCCGAGAGCCTATTTGATTATGCCACAAGATGGCGTGATATTGCGCTTGGGTCGTAAGGGGCCCCTCCTGGAGTCTGTACACCCAGTGAGCACGGGTACCCAGTGTGATATTAGATGTAGCCCGAGGGACTGATGTTGTTCCATGTTATTGCCCGTGGGGCTGATTCTGTTGATATTGTGCCATAGGGGTTGATTTTTATGTGTTTATCTGTTCTCGATGCTTTATCATTTACTTGTTTAACTGTTAAAAGAGGCTTTAAAAAGATTTTCACTATTTTATTGCATTGTATTGATTTCATACTACCTCTTGTAGCATTATGTTGTGTTTTACGTGCTTTCTTATCGCTCAGCCTTCATTTATTCTTATTACTCACTGATTTGGCGTATTCACATTACTCTCTGCACTATGTGTGCAGATTCAAGAGCTTCAGGCCCTACTAGCGTGGGCTGATTGTTTCCGGCAGACCATTCGGAGTCTACTAGGTAGCTGCTTGGCGTTCGTAGCCCAGTGTTTCTCCCTCTTATCTTATTTTCTATTTCTGGTTCTCTAATAGACTATATAAACTCTTTCAGACTCATAGATATATGTTTAGATGCTATGACTGGTGACACCCTAATTTCGGGTTGTATTGGTTTTTCCTCAAAGTGTACTATTTCACTTTTATTTTGGGATTATTAGCATGTTAATGACTTAAATTGTGTTATTATAATTGTTTAAAATGAATTTGGAGTTGTGTCGGCTGGCCTTGTTTCACGATTGGCGCCATCACAACCAGGTCCAGATTTAGGGTTGTGACAATTTGGTATCAGAGCCTAGGTTACATAAGTCTCATGAGTCATGAGCAGGTTTAGTAGAGTCTCACAGATCGGTACGAAGGCATCTGTATTTATCCTCGGGAGGCTGCAGAATCTTTAGGAAAAAATTCATATTTTTGGAATTCTTGTCGTGCGAATCTGTTGATCCGAACACTAAACTTTTGTATTCTATTCTCTCACATATGGTGAGGACACGATCGACCGATCAGGATGGACGACCACCAGTACCACTAGCTGTGGCCACTAAAGGCCGAGGATGCAGTCGAGGTCGTGGTAGGGCAGAGGTGTGGCTTGTGCAGCAACTAGGGCAGCACCTACAGATCCACTAGCCGCCCAGTTCAGGATCAGGTCCCAGTTGTGGACGCTCCAGCAGCACCAGCTGCGCCCAATGTGATTCCGGGTCTTCAGGAGGCTTTGGCGTAGATTCTATTGGTATGCACTGGCCTAGCTCAATTACTACAGCCGTAGCTACTTCTTAGGCTGGGGGAGGCACTCAGACTTTTGCGCTCGCACACTTGAGCAGGTTATGCAGGGATTTCAAACACCGGGGCATATCCAACCCAGCCGGTTATAGCTCCTGCCATGCCAGAGGACGAGCAATGCAGATTGAAGAGGTTTGGTAGACTTCAGCCTTCGACTTTCAGTGGTGAAGAGGGCGGGTGCACACGGTTTCTTAGATAAGTGTCAGCAGATTCTTCGTACAACGGGTATTTTGGAGACTATCGGGTTGCTTTCACTACTTTTCAATTTTTTGGAGTTGCCTTCACTTGGTGGGAGGCTTATGAGAGGCTTAGGTTTGTTGGTGCAGCACCCATTACCTGACAGCAGTTCTCCGTTCTCTTTTTGGAGAAGTATGTGCCATAGTCTCGCAGAGAGGAGCTGCGTAGGCAGTTGAGTGGTTGCGTCAGGGAGAGATGACTATAATGCAGTATGAGATGAGGTTCATGGAGTTAGCACTTCATGTTGTATGGTTGGTTCCTACAGAGAGAGAGAGAGAGGATTAGGAGGTTTGTTGATGGCCTCACGTATCAGCTTCGTATTCTCATAACTAGGGAGAGGGTGTCTGGTGCTACTTTTGACGAGGTTGTTGACAGTGCACGTGAGATCGAGTCAGTTCCCTGCCAGGAGTGAAAACAAGAGGCCTTGAGGATTTGGTAGTTATGGTGGTGCTCCTTCGAGGGGTCAGTTTCAGCACGACAGAGTCCGTCCATTCAGGCATGCTCAGTCAGTTCGCCCAGGTTGTCGTGGGGCATCATCGGGTCATGGTTCTCACAGTTCTCATCAGGGACAGTCATCACTCAATGTCCTTCCAGCCCAAAGTTAGTCCCGTGCTCCATCAGTTCAGGGTTCTTCTATGCCAGGTGCATCTGCTAGTTATTCCGGTGCTAGGGGTTCACTTTAGTCCCCGTCTCCAGCACCCGGGAGTTGCTATAAGTGTGGAGAGTTGGGTCATATATGGAGGCAGTGTCCTCGTCGTCTGAGGGGTGTAGAGGGGTCAACCATAGGCTTCGACGCCAGTTACTTCACCACCACCCACCCACCTAGATAGGGGTAGAGGTTAGTCAGTTAGGGGTCGCCCTAGAGCGGAGGTCTATCAGGTGGCGGTCATGCCCGTTTCTATGCACTTCCAACTGAACACGATGCTATTGCTTCCAATGCTATTATTATAGGTATTGTATTAGTCTGCCATATAGATGCCTCTGTATTATTTGATCCCGGTTCTACTTATTCTTATATGTCATCATACTTTGCTCATTATTTGGATACGTCCCATGAATCTCTTATTTCATCTGTTCATGTATCTACTCCGATGGGTGATACTGTTGTTGTAGACCGTGTGTACCGGTTATGTGCAGTGACTGTTGGGGGTCTGGAGAACCGAGTGGATCTTTTGTTATTATGTATGGTAGACTTTGATATTATATTGGGCATGGATTAGCTATCTCCGTGTTTTGGACTGTCATGCTAAGACAGTAACTTTGGCTATGCCGGGTATGCCACAGATTGAGTGGCGAGGTTTGAACGATTATGTTCCCTGTAGGGTAATTTCATTCTTGAAGGCCCAGCGTATGGTTGGGAAGGGTTGTCTTTCATACTTAGCATTTGTAAGAGATGTCGGTGTAGAGACTCTCAGTATTGATTTTGTTCCAGTTGTGAGGGATTTTCCTGATGTGTTTCCTGCAGACCTTCCGGGCATGCTACTATACAGGGATATTGATTTTGGTATTGATCTGGTGCCAGGAACTCACCCCATTTCTATACGACACCATCGCAGTTGAAAAAGTTAAAGGAGCAGCTTAAGGAACTCCTTGATAAGGGGTTTATTCGGCTTGTTTCTGCTTGGGGTGTGCTTGTTCTATTTGTGAAGAAGAAGGATGTCACGATGAGGGTGTATATTGATTACAGGCATTTGAACAAATTAATAATCAAGAACAAGTATATGTTGCCTCGTATCGATGATTTATTTAACCAACTTCAGGGAGCGAGGGTCTTCTCCAAGATTGATCTTCGTTCAGAGTATCACTAGCTGAAGATCCGGGACTCAGATATTCTTAAGACAACTTTTAGGACCCGATATGGTCACTATGAGTTCCTTATGATGTCTTTTGGGCTGACCAATGCCCCAACAACATTCATGTATTTGATGAACAACGTGTTTCGGCCGTATCTCGACTCGTTTGTCATAGTTTTCATTGATGATATTCTGGTGTATTCGCGTAGTCAAGAGGAGTAGGCGGAGCATTTGAGAGTTGTGTTATAGAGACTGAGAGAGGAGAAGCTTTATCAAAGTTCTCCAAGTGTGAGTTCTGGCTCGGTTCAATGGATTTCTTGGGGAACGTGGTGTCCAGTGAGGGTATTCAAGTTGATCCGAAGAAGATAGAGCCAGTTTAGTGTTGGCCCTGACCGTCCTCATCCACAGACATTAGCAATTTTCTTGGTTTGGGGGGTTATTATCATCGGTTTGTTCAGGGATTCTCATTTATCGCATCGCCCTTGACCAAGTTGACTCAGGAGGGTGCTCCATTTATGTGGTCAGATGAGTGTGAGGAGAGCTTTCAGAAGCTCAAGACTGCCTTGACCACAACTCCAGTGTTAGTTTTGCCATTAGCTTCAGGTTCATATACCGTGTATTGTGATGCTTCGAGAGTTGGTATTGGACGTGTATTGATGTAGGAGGGTAGAGTTATTTCTTATGCTTCTCATAAGTTGAAGCCCCATGAGAAGAACTACAATGTTCATGATTGGAGGCATTATTTGTATGGTGTGTCTTATGAGGTATTTACTGATCATCGTAGCCTCCAGCACTTGTTCAAATATAAGGATCTCAATGTAGATGGTTGGAGTTGCTAAAGGATTATGATATTACTATTTTGTACCATCCGGGGAAGGCGAATGTGGTGGCCGATGCCTTGAGTAGGAAGGCGGTGAGTATGGGGAGTTTGGCATATATTCCAGTTGGGAATAGACCTCTTACAGTTGATGTTCAGGACTTGGCCAATCGGTTTGTGAGGTTAGATATTTCAGAGCTCAGTCGGGTATTGGTTTGTATGATTTCTCGGTCTTCTTTATATGATCGCATCAGAGAGCGCCAGTATGATGATCCTCATTTGCTTGTCCTTAAGGATAGAGTTCAGCACGATGATGCCAGAGATGTGACCATTGGTGATGATGGGGTGTTGAGGATGCAGGGCCGGATATGTGTGCCCAATGTAGATGGGCTTCAGGAGTTGATTCTGGAGGAGGCCCATAGCTCGCGGTATTCCATTCATCCGGGAGCCGTGAAGATGTATCAGGATCTGAGACAGCATTATTGGTGGAGGAGAACGAAGAAGGATATTGTGGGATTTATAGCTTGGTGTCTCAATTGTCAGCAGGGGAAATATGAGCATCAGAGACCGAGTGACTTGCTTCAGCGGATGGATATTCTAGAGTGGAAGTGGGAGTAGATCACTATGGACTTTGTAGTTGGGCTCCCACGGACTTTGAGGAAGTTTGATGCTATTTGGGTGATTGTGGATCGGCTGACCAAGTCCATGCACTTTATTCCTGTATGTACTACCTATTCTTCAGAGCGGTTGGTAGAGATCTATATCCGGGAGATTGTTCGTTTGCATGGTGTCCCAGTTTCCATCATTTTAGATAGGGGCACTCAGTTTACTTCACAGTTTTTGAGGTCTGTGCAGCAAGAGTTGGGTACTTAGGTTGAGTTGAGCACAACTTTTCACCCTCAGACGGACGGGCAGTCCGAGCACACTATTCAAATATTGGAGTATATGTTGTGTGCTTGTGTCATTTATTTCGGAGGGTCATGGGACCAGTTTCTACCACTCGCAGAGTTTTCTTATAACAATAGTTACCAGTTAAGTATTCAGATGGCTTCATATGAGGCTTTGTATGGGAGGCGGTGTAGATCTCCAGTTGGTTGGTTTGAGCCAGGTGAGGCTAGGCTATTGGGGACAGACTTGGTGCAGGATGCTTTAGAAAAGGTGAAGGTGATTCAGGAGAGGCTTCATACAGCACATCCGAGACAAAAGAGTTATGCTGACAGGAAGGTTCAGCATGTGTCCTATATGGTTAGCGAGAAGGTTCTGTTGAAGGTTTCACCCATGAAGGGTGTTATGAGATTTGGGAAGAAAGGTAAATTTATTCCTCGGTTCATTGGGCCTTTAGAGGTGCTTCGGAGGATTGGGAATATGGCATATGAGCTTAACTTTCCACCCACCTTGTCGAGTGTGCATCCGTTATTTCATGTTTCTATGCTCCAAAAGTATATTGGGGATCTATCTCATGTTCTGGATTTCAACACGGTTCAGTTAGATGGTGACTTGACTTATGATATGGAGCCAAAAGCTATTTTGGAGTGTTAGGTATGAAAGTTGAGATCAAAGGCTATAGCTTCAATGAAAGTGCAGTAGAGAGGTTGGCCCATAGAGGAGGCTACTTGGGAGACCGAGCAGGAGATTCGGAGCAAATATCCTCACCTATTTGAGGTTTCAGTTATATTTCTTGATCCATTCGAGGACGAACATTTGTTTAAGAGGGGGAGGATGTAACGACCCGGCCGGTTGTTTCATGAGTTACCGCTCCATTTTCCCTATCTCCGCTTACTATTGCCTTGTTTAGCTGTATTATGTGTTATCGGGTTGGTTGGTTCGGGTCCGGAGTAGATTCAGGCTTGAATTGGAGAAATTAGAATTTTGGCATTTTTCGGTTGATAGGTGAGATTTTGATATAAGGGTTGGAATGGAATTCCGGGAGTTGCAGTAGGTCTGTTGTGTCATTTGGGATGTGTGTGCAAAATTCCAGGTCATTCGGACGTGGTTTGATAGAATTTTTGATCAAAAGCGTAATTCAAAAGATTTTTGAAACCTTAGGCTTGAATCCGATGTGTTCTGGTTGATTCGAAGTTGTTTGAGGTGTTTTGAAGATTGGTATAAGTTCGAATGGTGGTATATGACTTGTTTGTGCTTTTGGTTGAGATCCCGAGGGCCTCAGAGTGATTTCGGGTAGTTGACGGAAAGATAGGAATTTGGAAATGGTAGCTGAAGTTTTAGGACTACTGTCATAACTGCATCTACGATTGGGAGGCCGCAGGTGCGACCCCCGCAGATGCGGAAAATAAGTCGCAGAAGTGGAATGGGCCAAGGAGATCTGGAGACGCAGAAGCGGCTAGGTGAGCGCACCTGCAATGGCCCAGGTGCGGGTATCTTATCGCAGATGCGAAAATTAGGCGTTTAAGTGGTTTGCGCACAAGCACACCTGGGACCGCATGTACGGTTCTGCAGGTGCGTGGTTATGACCGCATGAGCGGTTTAGTTGGAGCAGAACATATAAATTATGGACTTCGCGATTTTTAGCCTTTCTTCACCATTTTTAAGTAAGTTTTGGAGATTTTTGTGAGATTTTGAAGACGGAATTCAAGGGAGCTTCATTGAGGTAAGATTGTTAGACCTAAAACTCGTTTCTATGGTGTTATTTCATGGATTAGGCTTGTAATTTATGGAAATTAAGGGTTACAATTAGGAAAACTAGGGCTTGAGATTGGAGACCTTTGAGCAAGGGTTTGAGGGGTCATTTGTGATCGGATTTTAGTACTTTTGATATGTATGAACTCGTGGGGAGATAAGGAGTCTAATGATGTAAAATTTATCAAATTTGGAGACGTGGGACCGGAGATTGGGTTTGTTTAATTTCAGGATTTGCGTGGTATTTTTTATTACTTTTGAGTTGGCTTTGTTCCCTTAGCATATTCTGATGATTATGTACTGATTTTGGCTAGATTTGGAACATTCGGAGGCTGATTCGAGGGGCAAAGGCATCGTGAGCTAGGGTTTGGACCGGATAGAGGTGAGTAATGATTGTAAATATTGTCCTGAGGGTATGAAACCCCGGATCACACATCGTTGTGCTATGTTGAGGTGTCGCACACGCTAGATGACGAGCGTAGGGTCGTGCACCGTTGGGGATTGTGACTTAGTCCATCCCGAATGATTGTTTTACTATGTACTTGATTGAAAACTGTTTGTTATCATCATGTTTTGGACTGAATGCCATATTTGGGCATAGTACCAACTGTTTCGGACCCTTAGGGGATTTTTACTGCTATTTCCTCACTGTTTTGAATTTTATATCTATACTTAGTCATGCTATGTTCTACTGTTTTCATAACTCAGCCATGTTTACTCTGTTTTAACAGTTTAAATGATATTTTGGGCTGAGCATCATATATATTGTTATCGAGTGGCTTTTAGAGATTTCTGACTGAGTAGGGCCGAGGGTCTGTGTTGTGAGGATTATTATGGGATCAGGCTGTACGCCGCAGCAGTGTTGTACTGATTATGATTATGAGGCTGAGGGCCTGAGTCGATAACCTATTTAATTATGCCACGAGATGGTAGATATTGTGCTTGGGCCGTAAGGGCCCCTCCCGGAGTCTGTACACCCCCAGTGAGCGCAGGTACCCAGTGTGATATGTGATATAGCCCGAGGGGCTGATGTTGTTCCATGTTATTGCCCGAGGGGCTGATTCTGTTGATATTGTGCTCGGGGGGCTGATTTTTATGTGTTTATATATTCTCGCTGCTTTATCATTTACTTGTTTAAATGTTAAAAGAGGCTTTAAAGATATTTTCACTGTTTTCTTGCATTGTATTAATTTCATACTGCCTCTTGTAGCATTATACTGCGTTTTACGTGCTTTCTTATCGCTCAACCTTCATTTATTCTTATTACTCACTGAGTTGGCGTACTCACATTACTCCCTGCACCATGCGTGCAGATTCAGGAGCTTCGGGCCCTACTAGCGAGGGTTGATTGTTTCCAGCAGACCATTCGGAGTCCACTAGGTAGCTGCTCGGCGTACGCAGCCCAGTGTTTCTCCCTCATATCTTATTTTCTATTTTTGGTTCTGTAATAGACTATATAAACTCTTTCAGACGCACAGATATATGTTTAGATGCTCATGACTAGTGATACCCCAATTTCGGGTTGTGTTGGTTTTTCCGCAAATTGTACTATTTCACTTTTATTTTGGGATTATTAGCATGTTAATAACTTAAATTGTGTTATTATAATTGTTTAAAATAAATTGGGAGTTGTGTCGGCTGACCTTGTTTCATGATAGGCTCCATCACGACCAGGTCCAGATTTAGGGTCGTGATAGAAAGGAACACTTCACAAACAGATCTCATATGATAATGGTGGCACATAAGAATCACATTAGGGTACATGTATTGGGATAAAGGAAACAAATACTCACAAATTGCATACAACACTTAGGACTATGGCCGTAGGGGTGTGCATTCGAATCGGTTTATCGATAAATTGAATCGATTATTTATTATCGGTTTATCGATATCGATATCGATTTATCGATTTCGATTTCAAAATTTTCGTTATCGAGTTATCGATTTCGATTTCAATTTTCTTCTTTTCGGTTATCGGTTTATCGATATACCGATAATATATACTTAAAAGATAAAAAAAAAAAAATTAAAATTTTTTTTTGCCCTTATTCTATGATATCCTTTCCTTTACCCTAAGTCCTTAACCATATTATTTCCTTTACTACATTTAAGGAATGATCGTATTTAAAGCTCAAGGGAATAAAATTCAAATTTATGAAAAACAAAATTAGCCGTGATGATGTATTTTTTTTAATACCGTTGGAGTGTTGGTGGCATACGTTTGATTTCTTACTTTAGTTTTGTTGCATGTGCTTGTTGACACAATTTTTATGTTATAAACGGTGTTCATCTTATCTTAGCTTCTTTTTGTCCATATTAGTTAGACATGTTTATAGCGATATACTTTTCGTGGAATCCCGCCAAATTTCTTATTGGTGTAATCGATAACCGAATCGATAAACCTCAAAAATCGATAAATCGAAATCGAAAAAATCGAAACCTTATTGAAACGATAACGATAACGATAAGCAAATGTACAATTCAATAATCGATAATCGATAAGTAATTATCGATAAGGGTTAAAATTGAATGCACACCCCTAACCTTGTAGACTTTAATAGGTTAGTCATGCCAAGCAAAGAAATAAGCAGGACAGAGTGCATACGATTAACATGACAGAAATTTAGACATGCTAGGCAAGGAAGTAAGATAAAAAGAGTGCAGAATGTAAAGAATACATTGAACAGACAGATTTTAGACATTTTGAGTAAAGAAGTACGCAGGAAAATGGTAAGATAAAAAGAGTGCAGAATGTAAAGAATACATTGAACAGACAGATTTTAGACATTTTGAGTAAAGAAGTACGCAGGAAAATGGACTCATAACTGATGAACTACTACAAGAATGAAAACACATACGGTTTGAATCTCAAAACCTAATTAGAGACATGCCAATTGAAGAAAAAGGTTCAAAATATGAAGAAAATAAAATTCCAATATCTAGCCTTGGTTTTCAGCCGGCTAGATCAGCAAGTATCACAAATAGCATAAGAGAAAGAGAACTTTAAACGTGTAAGTGTGATTTTTCTGAACTCAAAATGTTCTGTCTAATGAGGTAGAAGAAAGCATATAAATAGTAGTTTGAAAGCTAGGTAAATAAGGTAAGAATCAAATTGTTCAGTGATTGGAGAATCTCGGAATCAATTAAGGTAAAATTAGTCTGAGTCTTCCCTTAATTAGGGGGGTCATTTCAAGTGGTAAAGAACATGTACCAAATAAGGAAAGAGTTCAAAAACCTAGGTACAAAATAGGCAATTAAGGGTAGATACATAAAGTTCTAATTAAGGAAATAATTAGTAAGAATCAAGTAATAATGCAGACAAGGTAAGGGAAAACTAATTAAGGCAAGCAAATCAAGTAGAAAGGTAAGAATCAAAGGTGTAAGGAAAAGTGTTCAAATCAACCCAAGAAATAAGGAATTCAGAATATTCAATGGCTCAATTAAAGAGAAAGTCATGAAAAGAGTCAGCATGTTTAGCATATAAATAAGGTAAAACATGGATAGTCAGGAATCGACATATAACTCTAACAAAACAAAAGTTAAACAATACCGACTCAATGAGAAAGATACATGCCTTGATGTGAATAGTCAAGATGAACACAAGCACATAGAATCAGTGAAAGCTTAGACTAAGAAACTTAGTAGATGCATATTAAAGCAAGACAATTACGAGAAATCACAAGAACCAGTTAGATATGCTAATATTTAGAAATCAAATAAAGAACCTTAAAATTAGGGCTTTCATCACATGCGAGTTAAGGTTATAGTAGACTCATAGAATCAGTCAAAATTTGTGAGAAACTGAAGTTTAAACATAGAAAATCATTCAACAAATTTAAAAAGAAATTTCGGAAACCCTAGTTTCAGGAATAGATGAAAAATCACTTGAAATCATATGATTCTTGTAAAGAATCCCAAGGCTATTATAAAACACATAAGAAAAAAACTAAAATCATCTTAGATCTGTACAGATCTAGGAGGTATAGAAAAAAAATTAGGGTTTCAAAGAGATCCATACAGAGATGAAGAAACCTGTTTAGAAACCCATAGATCGTGGCTAATATAGAACGATTTCACTCGAAATCACACTAGAATGGACAAGAACAGGCAAGAGATGAACCCTAGATGCAAGTCGGCATAGCCCCGGTCCCTTGAGGGCCTTAGAGATGTCAAGAATAACATGAGAGAAGCCATGTAGGTCTGAAAGATGGTAAGAGGTCATCGGAGACGGCCATGGATGATGGGTCGGCGTTTGGAGATTTGGGTTTAGGTTGAGAGAGTTTGAGAGCAGAGAGGATTTTAGAGCAGCGAGTGTATAGAAATGATTTAGGGTTAGGGGTTATTAGGAATAAAAAAGGAAGGTTTTAACGGAGATCGTTGATCTTTTAGATCAATGGCCATGATCTGATTGGGGTTTTGGGTCGGGTAGGTGTTCCTAAGTTGGGATGTGTAATTTTGGGGTCCGGTTTGGGTTGAATTAGGATTGGGGAGGGATTGGAATTGGGCTGAAATTGAAATGCAATTAGGCTAGATTTTAAATAGCCATTTTCAGTACTATATAATTTATAAAAAATAAAATAAAATAATTTTCAAAAAAATATTTTGTGTACTAAAATGATTAAAAATAGTTGTTTGACATTTAACAAAATATAAAAGACCCTTTTATGCATTAATAGCGTAATTATGCATTAATAAGGCTAGTATTGCAAATATATGTAAATTGGCTTTAAAAATGTAAATGCAATTATAAAAAATACATTAAAAATGTTTAAGCAATGTTTTGGCTTAAATATAGAATTTAGATGACTAAATCACCACAAAAATAATTTGTAGGATAATTATTGGAAAGTTTATGAGCAAAAAGAGGAGGAATAAATCAAATTGAAGCCTTTAAGAATTATAAAAAAGCTTATGCACGCTTATATATATGCATATATGCTATTTTGAAAGTATTAAAAATATAGAGGGAAAAATTGGATATCAATACAGCCTACATTACAACCAAAATAAAGTCATACTTGATCTTTGACTGAATTAGCTCAATTAGTAGAGTATTACACTACGGCCAAACTTATGGTACATTCTCTGTGGCGCATGAATTTTATTTCTGAGAGTGAGTGAATTTTTTCTATCTTGAGTTCCTATTTATTCTTGAATTTTATTGCGTGTGGAACTACTCTCTATTGGTTATGTGAGGCCACATAACCTATGAAGGTAAGATAAAGTCTTTGACCTCTGTGTTAGAGTAAGTGAATAGGTTGTGAAAAACGCGTGGTGCTTTTGAGTTGAGTCTTGAGGTTAGAATGTTATGAATGGTATTTAGACTATTTTAAACATTCTTGGCATGGTCTGTTAGGGAAGTTTTTTTAATGAAAAGGTCGTCCCTAGGTGAAGTGCATTTTGAATGCTCGAGGACGATCAATGGTCTAAGTGTGGGGTGTTGATGGTGGGCCAGAAACCTGTATTTTAGTCATTGTATTGCACTGTAATTACTGCATTTTAAGTATGTTTGAGCTTAAATGATAGTGAATTACTCTTATTACGTATTTTATGCCTTGTAGAAAATGATTCTAAACTATTTAGTTAATTTGGAGCGAAATCGAACAAGTTGGAGCTTTGAAGTTTGAGTAGAAGCCCAAAAAATTAAGCGGGAATCACGTTTGGTGGGTG
>MU760167.1:109497-150032 GCA_026770625.1 Nicotiana glauca
CTGAGGCAAAGCCACCACCGTGCCGCAAAGGGCGCCGTGAGGCGCGGCGTGGTAGTGCAAAATTGGTCTGATAGGATTTTGGAAAGCTCTCTGGATTTCTCAAAAAGTGCGTTGCATGGGGCAGCGCGGGTGTACAAAATTTACATAGTAGTTTCCTATTTCGGCTAGAAAAAGGTAGGTTCATCCGGGTTAGTTTCTACATGGTATAAATACTCCAAAAGCATAATTTTTAGAGACTTCTGACCTACGGAAGAGTCAAGAATTCATCAATATTTCGACCTTCAATACGGGAGTTTGTATCGAATCATTAGAATTGAAGTTTTCTTTGTTTTTGAAGCTTATTGAGATGTCTTAGTCCATTTCTATGGAGTAATTTCTATTAGGGTATTGACATATATGGTATTTCGATAACTTGATTATGGATTTGATTCTTGATAATTGTTAGAATTAATTGATGGAGCTTTAATTTGTATTGTTGAGTTATTTATTTATTATTTTGCTTAATTAAAAGTGGAGTTTGATATTGAATTTCTTCACATCTTATGCTCTAGTTTAAATTTGTGATTCAAATAGGTAATCGAAAGAACCTTTGAATTGTTAATCGAACTAGAAAATAGGGAAATATTCATCAGAAGTTACCCTTTAGATCATATTTATCATTTAATTGTTGCAATTGTTTACCTGCTTCAATTGAATTAATTTTTGAATTAA
Organism: Nicotiana glauca; assembly: GCA_026770625.1. Taxonomy (NCBI): domain Eukaryota; kingdom Viridiplantae; phylum Streptophyta; class Magnoliopsida; order Solanales; family Solanaceae; genus Nicotiana; species Nicotiana glauca. Next base: position 110,209 of record MU760167.1, read on the forward strand.
CATTTAATAAAAAAGGGAACATTAACTTCAAGTGCAATCTGAATATCGGTTGAATTCGTGAGCATCAACCATATTATAGAGTGAATTAACTCAAGAATTGGAGCCCGAGTCAGTTATCTCTCACCTATCTAGTCAAATACCCTTATCCCTCTCATTGATATTCCTTCATCGCTCATCTGATGTCTTTTGTGATCAATTGTTATTTGCTTAATTTTTTGTAGTTAATCGTAGTAATAGTCATCAAATCAAATGTTAATTTTCTTGGATAATAATTTACTGGAGATGATTCGAACACTGTTTAAATCCAATTCATGTGGAGACAATAATTAATCTATACTATCTTTGACTAGCGAGCAAAAATTTTGTGTTGTGTTTTGCGCTCGTCATTAGACAATGCAGAGACTCATGCTTGATTTTTTCTTTTTCTTTTTTATTTGTAGGAAACCAAGATCCCCTACTATAACTTGGAGACATATATTCCTTTTTTATTTTGCACCCAATCCAGATTACTAAAATGATCTCTCAATATATAGTATATAAATGAAAAATCAAACCATTTTGGCTATCACTGCAGTTACCTTTTATTTTCATGTTTTAAAAAAACTCACAAGGAAAGAAGACGACATCACTCTTATCTAGAAAATGGGAACCCGAGTTTGTTCTTCTCCATAATGACAATGATCCTATCAGGCAATGTTGATAATAGTAGAAGCATGTCAATGACTAGGCAAGGCGAGCACTAGAGATGATTCAGGGAAAAGGTGTCATTTCATATATATCAGCACTATGGTTAATACCTCACATTAGCCATAACATATGCTTGAGAGAAAATGCATGTACAGTTTTTCCGAGGCATTTTTAATAATTGCTAAGAGTGACTTCTATAAACAAACAAGAGAAATATTTAATTTAGCCGCTCCTAAAATAATAGCCGATAAAATAATATTTTATGTATATTATATAATATAATATACATATTTTATATATTTTTGGCTAGCAAATGCAAGTAGTTTAAGCGGATCGGCTAATTTTGTATTCGGAAAAAGTACCCCTATCGTATTCTAAATGGTTTACTATCGCGCTCCATCCACCTATTGATCCAAAAATATCCTCACCGTTATTTCTATTGCTAAAAATACCCCTTGATTTAACTGCAGCAGATGTGGGGCCGAATTTTAATGTGTTGGCAGCATTTTATTAGGCCACATGGCTCTTGATTTCACTTCATCAATATGGGTATCATAAACCCGCTTTATTTTGTCACTCGCTCCATTTGCTTGACCTGCTCAATTTCTTTCTCTTTTTCTTTCTCATCACCCATCCCCATTAACAATGGTCCACTCTCCTTTATTATTTTCAATCCACTCCTCTCATTTTTTACTTCATAAACAATCACCCGCCACCATCCCGTTGCAATTCCTCCTATCCTAAAGCCGCTACCCTACCCTTTTTTCCTACTCAAAAGCTAGACCTAAAAACAAAACTTTTTTACCCAAAAATAACCCCGAAGCCACAGGAAAATTTCCCGAGTAGCCATAAAAACACAGTGGGACGCCACTGTGCAACAACCCCGAGCACTATCTCGTTTCAGCCATCTAAGCCACCCATTTTCCTTCTGGTCGATATTTGGGGCGGGTTGTAATTGATATGGACCAAATGACCACATGTCCCAATCATATCGTGATAGCACATTAAAAGATTGAACCACAGATGATTTCTTTAGTCGCGGGAGTAGTTTTAGATCGAAAGATAACGTTAGGAATATTTTTGGACCATAGGTAGATGGAGCGCGATAGTAAACCATTTAGAATATGATAGGAATAATTTTAGTCCTTTTCCGTTTTCCATTTTGTCCCATAAACAATTCGAGAAATTAACATGAGGGATAGTGCAACTTGTTTTATTGGCAGGGTCAAGTCAGTTGAGCAGTTTCTTGGCGTCAGTTGTTCATAATACATTAAATTGTTGGTTGACGTAACAAGGGAATTCTCATATTTTAGGGTTAAAGGTTGGTGAATGAAAAATGGGGGGAAGATATGTGAAGGGGAGTAAGTTCCCTTATGATTTGGAAAGAGCAATTGTCCCTCGTTGGTAGTGGAAAGAAAAGTGAATGCACTTATATTGAGAAAACACTTCCCTTGGTGTTAAATGAGTTGGAAAGACGGTAAGCCTCGCGTCGTCCTCGTCGTTGCTCGGCTCGAATTCGGTCAATGATTAATTAATCTTTTTGGATAAAATTTCTTTCAATTATTTAATTAATTAACAAAATATAAACCTGGAATAGCCCAAGACACGCGACGCGACTCGGCCCGTTTCTTTCCTAGATTATTTTAAATTATTTTCTATAAATATTCTTGATCCAAGAATCTTTCCTTACAAATTTTTCTGAACTTCTTCTCCTTCTTCTACACAAATAAATTCCAGTGTGATTCACAACTATTAAGTGGTTTGCTATTTACCAACATTTTTGGTACCGATATACTGGTGAGTTAAATCGTTCTATCCTTGGAAGATAATAATCCAACACCTCGGGTACGTGCGGGAAATAATTTCCTTAATGGTATATTGTGATGACCCAAAAGGTCATCACTTATTTTTTAAAATGAATTCTACGTTCCGAGGACTTAAAAACCTCTTTTAGCATCACCTCGATTTGCGTGCCTAATCCGGGTGCGTAGCCAAAAAGCCTATATGTGAAAATCTGTGAAAACTGATAAATTTTGACTATAAAATGAATTAATTTGACTTCAATCAACATTTTGGGTAAACGGACTCGGACCCTAATTTGACGGTCCCGGAGGGTTCGTAGGAAAATTTGGGACTTAGGCGTATAATCGGAATCAAATTTCAGGTCCCAAGCCCGAAAAATGAATTTTTGAAAAAAAATTATTTTCTGAAATTGTTTATAAGGTTTGGAAATGAATTTTGATCAGAACATGTAAGTATCGGGCCCGTATTTTGGTTCCGGCGTCAGGCACAGGTCTTATATGTGATTTAAGATAATTCTGCGAAATTTCATTGATCTCGAGGTTTAATTCGATGTTCATGAAGTTATCTTGGTGATTTGGTTATACGAATAAGTCCGTAGGATGTTTTTGAGGTTGTGTGTATGCTTGGTTTGGAGTTCTGAGGGCTCAGGTGAGTTTCGGGTAGGTTCTGAGATGTCTTAGGCTTAAAAGCACAGTTGTTGCAGGTTCAGAGAAGTAGCAGGTCTCTAAACTCGCAAATGCGGTCCGCACAAAATGGTGTGTGACTGCGGTGGGGGCTGTGCGGCCGCACTCCATTTTGTGCGGTCCGCACAGTGTCACAGGTCCTCAAGTTCACTGGGCCGTGCAGCCGCAGTCGGTTTTATGCGGTCCGCACAAAGGGTCTAAGAGGGGTATAAATAGACGCGATTTTCAGATATTTTTTATTTTTCAAAACCCAAAAAAATAAAATAATAAGAGGCAATTTTTCAAACAACCTATCTTCTCCAAAACATTGGTAAGTGATTATTAACTCATTTTCTTCACTCTTTAACATCTTTTAACATGATTTCAACTCAAAATCAATGATTTCATCGGGGAAATTGGGTGTTTTGGGTAGAACCTAGGTTTTTTTTAAATTGGGGATTTGGACCTCGATTTGAGGTCCGATTTCAAAACAAATTATATATTTGAGTTCGTGGGGGAATGGGTAATCGGGTTTTGGTTTGAACCTCGGGTTTTGACTATGTGGGCCCGAGGGCGATTTTTGACTTTTGGGTAAAACTTTGGAAAACTCATTTTCATGCATTCAAATTGATTCATTTAGCATTTATTGATATAATTAATTAACTTATTACTAGATACGAGCAGATTGGTGGTGGAATCAAGGGGTAAATCTATAATTGAATCGTGAATTGTGTTCTTGGTATCGAGGTAAGTGTTTGGTCTAACCTTAGCTTAAGGGATTAAGAGTTGTGTCTATTTTCTATGTGTTAATTATGGAGTACGACGTATAGGCATGGTGACGAGTATCTATACGTCGGTGTCAAGCATGCCCGTGAGTCTTGTATTGTAATTGTTATGACTCCGTTGTGGTTTATCGTGACTCATATGTTATAAATATCATTTTTCCCTTGCTGGGATGTTGTTGAAATATTAATGTTCCCTTGCCGGGAAGTTCTTATGTTGCTCTTGTTCCCTTGCCGGAATTCTTTGTGATTATTGTTGGTTTGTAAATGGGAGCGAGTGGTACGCCTACCACAAGATAATTTAAATGGGAGCGGCTGGTACGCCTACCACAAGATAAGTGAAATGGGAGCGGGTTGTACGCCTACCATAAGATATAATAAAATAAGAGCGGGCGGTACGCCTACCACAAGATAAATAAAATGGGAGCGGGTGGCACGCCTGCCATGAGCTAAATAAAATGTGAGCGGGTGGCATGCCTGCTACACGATACATGAAATGGGATCGGGTGGCACGCCTGCCACGAGATACAGGAAATGGGATCGGATTGCACGCCTACAACAACATGTGAAAAGAAAGTGAAATCTACCTTTGTTTTCCTTATCCTTGTTAGTAATTAGATTTATGGTTCCTTTATAATTCTCTTGATATTTTGTTATTACCCGTTATTCCCCGAAGCATGCTTCCCCCTTCTATCTTTACTTGCTTATTCTTGTTTACTTTTCGCGGTATGTTATATAACTGCACAGGTTTACTTGGTAATCTGGTCCTAGCCTTGTCACTACCTCACCGAGGTTAGGCTAGGCACTTACCAGCACATGGGGTCGGTTGTGCTGATGCTACACTCTACAATCTTTTGTGCATATCCCAGTGCGGTTGACTTCGAACAGTAGATCAATTGGCTACCTTCAGTACATGCGGAGATCCAAGGTAGATCTGCAGGTGTCCGCAGGCCCTAGCGTCTCCTCTATCTTCTATTCCCTATTTCATTTTCCTTATTTCAGAAACAGTGTACTGTTATTTCTTCAGACTTTGTGTGTAGTGAATCTTTGACTGTCTATGACACTGTGACACCAGGTTTGGGTGGTTAAGGCTTAAGTATTTATAATAGATATAGTTTTCATATATTTTATCATTATCTTCCGTTTAAATTTGAATTTTTGTTGTAATCACGTTATCACCTTATAATTGATAAAAAAAAAATTGAATAATGAGGTAAGTAGTTAAAGGATTGGCTTGCCTAGCTCACACTAGTAGGTGTCATCATGACTCCCGAGGGTGGGGTATCCGGATCATGACAAGTTAGTATCAGAGCTTTAGGCTACATGGGTCTCACAGTTCACAAACAAGCTTATTAGAGTCTGAGGGATCGGTACGGAAATGTCCGTATTGATCCCCCAAAGGCTATAGAGTTAGGAAAAATTTCACATCTTTTCTTTCCTGTCGTGTAGTTTTATTTCTCAACGCTGATTGAAATTTTATTCTGTTCTCACGTAGATACCGAAAATGCGTGCTTCCTCATCGCTGACAGCAGCCCGAGCCCACAGCAGCAACTCCCACGAGGGGCATAGGGTGAGGCTGAGGCCGAGGTAGGGGCAGAGCTCAGCCCCGAGCAGAAGCACCAGTAGCGGAGCCTCAGGTTACAAAGGCTACATAGTTAGGAAAAATTTCACATCTTTTCTTTCCTGTCGTGCTGTTTGGTTTCTCAACGCTGATTGAAATTCTATTCTATTCTCTCGCAGATTCCGAGAACACATTCTTCCTCATCCCCTGACCAGCAGTTCGAGCTCCCAGCAACAACTCCCACGAGGGGCAGAGGCCGAGGCCGAGGCCGAGGCCGTGCTAGAGGCCAAGATAGGGGCAGAGCTCACCCCCGAGTAGCAGCACCAGCAACGGAGCCTCAGGTTGATTTTGATGATGAGGTTCCGGCCCCAGCAGTTCCGATAGGCCCAGCTCAGGTCCCATAGGGGTTTATTGCCACCTAGTTCTTCAGGATACTCTGGTCCGTCCAGTGGACCATATGGAGAGTGTCACCCAGGCAGGCTTACTTCCTGTAGCACCAGCCATCTCTTAGGCTGGAGGAGGATCCTATACCCCTGCTACTCGCACTCTGGAGCAGGTAGCTCCCTAGTTTCAAACTCCAGTAGTTCAGCCAGTTGGAGCAGCTCAGTCGGGTGTGGTAGCCCAGGCCGGTGATAGAGCAGCTATGCTTGCCGATGCTTTGTGGAGACTGGACAGGTTCACTAAGATCTTCACTACTACTTTCAGCGATGCATCTACTAAGGATCCCCGGGATTATCTAGATAGTTGTCATGAGGTTTTCAGTAACATGGGGATAGTTGAGACCAATAGGGTCGATTTTGCCACTTTTCGTTTGTCTGGATCCGCTAAGACTTGGTGGAGAGATTATTGCTTGGCTAGACCGGCAGGATTACCAACTTTGACTTGGGAGCAGTTTATGTAGCTATTTTGGAGAAGTTTCTCCCCATCACTCGGAGAGAGGCCTATCAGAGGCAGTTTGAGCGCCTCTAGCAGGGTTCTATGACTGTTACCCAGTATGAGACCAGATTCATCGACCTAGCTTGGCATGCTCTTGTCACACTTCCCACCGAGAGAGAGAGAGAGAGAGAGAGAGAGAGAGAGAGAGAGAGAGAGAGAGAGAGTGAGGAGGTTTATTGATGGTCTTATTCAGTCAATTCGTCTTTAGATGGCCAGGGAGACAGGGAGTGAGATTTCCTTCCAGGAGGCGGCCAATGTGGCCAGGAGAGTAGAGATGGTTCTGTCGCAGGGAGGCGGTCGGGGGTCTGACAAGAGGCCTCGTCATTCAGGCCGATTCGGTGGTACCTCGTCTGGAGGTAGAGATTCGTATGGTAGAGGCCACCTTCCTAGGCCTTTTTAGTCAGCACTTCAGGTTTCTCACGGTGCTTCAGGTGGCCGTGGTTCTCAGATGCAGTATTCTGATCAGCAGTCCTACAGTGCACCACCAGCTCCTATCACTGCACCGCTGGTTTAGAGTTTCCAAGGTCAATAGCCCCAGCAGCTGAGGGCTTGTTTTACTTGTGGCAACATGAGGCACATTGCTAGTTATTGCCCTCGAGCAGCGAGCAGCTCTCAGCATCAGAGTTCCCGTGCCATAGTTCAGGCACCAGGCATTCCACAGCCCGCCCGCCCAGCTAGAGGTAGGGGTAGAGGTGCTAGAGGTGGAGGTACAGGTCATAGAGGTGGAGCTCAGGTCGCTAGAGGTGGAGGCCAGCTAGTGGAAGAGCATCCCATAGATGTGGTTCAGGGTGGTAGGGCCTAGCCCCAATGTTATACTCTTCCAGCCAGGCCTGAGGCTGAGGCTTTCGACGTAGTTATTACAGGTACCGTTCTGGTTTGTGATAGAGATGCTTAAGTGTTATTTGATCTAGGTTCTACATACTCATATGTGTCATCTTATTTTGCACCGTATCTGGTCATGCCTAGTGATTCTTTGAGTGCTCCTGTTTATGTGTCTATACCGGTGGGTGATTCTATTGTGGTAGATCGAGTCCACCGTGCATGTATAGTTGTGATTGGGGGTCTTGAGACTCGTGTAGATTTGCTTCTTCTGGACATGGTCAATTTGGATGTCATATTAGGGATGGACTGGTTATCACCTTACCATGCTATCTTGGACTGTCATGCCAAGGCCGTGACCTTAGCCTTACTGGGTTTACCTAGTTTAGATTGGAGAGGGACTCCTGGTCATTCTACCCGTTGTGTTATCTCCTATGTGAAGGCTCGGTGTATGATCGAGAAGGGGTGTTTGGACTATGTTCGTGATTCTAGTGATGAGATTCCTTCTATTGAGTCTGTGCCGGTTGTCCGTGAGTTTCTGAGGTATTCCCTTCAGACCTGCCGAGTATGCTACCCGATAAGGACATTGACTTTTTCATTAATTTGGCTTCGGGCACTTAGACCATTTCTATTCCTCCGTATCATATGGCCCCTCCTGAGTTGAAAGAGTTGAAGGAGCAGTTGCAAGACTTGCTCGAGAAGGGTTTCATTAGACCTAGTGTTTTGCCTTGGGGAGCACCAGTGTTGTTTGTTAAGAAGAATGACGGGTCGATGAGAATGTGTATTGATTACCGACAATTGAACAAGGTTACAATCAAGAATAAGTATCCGCTGCCGAGGATTGATGATTTGTTCGATTAGCTTCAGGATGCCAAGGTATTTTCAAAGATTGACTTGAGATATGGCTATCATCAGTTGAGGATTAGGGCATCCGATGTCCCTAAGACAGCTTTCTGCACTCGATGCGGTCATTATGAGTTCTTGGTAATGTCATTCAGGTTGACAAATGCCTCAGCAGCTTTTACGGACTTGATGAACCGAGTGTTCAGGACTTACTTGGATTCGTTTGTGATAGTCTTTATTGATTATATTTTGATGTATTCCCGCAGCCAGAATGAGCACAAAGTGATAGTCCTTATTGATGATATTTTGATATATTCCCGCAGCCAGATTGAGCACGAACAACATCTTAGAGTGGTTCTTCATACTTTGAGGGACAGTCAGTTGTACGCCAATTTTTCAAAGTGTGAGTTTTGGTTGAGTTTAGTTGCATTCCTAAATCATGTTGTGTCAGCAGAGGGTATTCAGGTCGATCCGAAAAAGATTGAGGCAGTCAAGAACTGGCCTAGACCAACATCAGCTACAGAGATTCGGAGTTTCTTGTGATTGGCAGGCTACTATTGTCGGTTCGTGGAGGGGTTCTCATCTATCGCAGCCCCAATGACCAGGTTGACCCAGAAGGGTGCCCAATTTAAATGGTCTGATGAATGTGAGGCGAGCTTTCAAAAACTCAAGACAGCTCTGACTACAGCACCGGTGTTAGTTTTGCCCACAGGTTTAGGGACTTATACAGTTTATTATGATGCATCTCGTATTGGACTTAGTGCAATGTTGATGAAAGATGGCGAGGTCATTGCATATGCTTTGTGGCAGTTGAAGATTCATGAGAAGAACTATCTGGTTCATGATTTGGAGTTGGCAGCCATTGTTCACGCATTGAAGATTTGTAGGCATTATTTGTATGGCATGGCATGTGAAGTTTTCATGAATCACAAGAGTCTACAGTACTTGTTCAAACAAAAGGAGTTGAATTTGAGGCAGAGGAGGTGGTTGGAGTTGTTGAAGGATTATGATATCACCATCTTATATCATTCGGGAAAGGCCAATATGGTGGCCGATGCTTTGAGTAGGAAGTCAGCCAGTATAGCCAGTCTCGCTTGTATTCCGGTTAGTGAGAGACCGTTTGCTTTGGATGTTCAGGCTTTGGCCAATCAGTTCGTCAGGTTGGACGTTTCTAAGCCCAGCCGTGTGTTATCTTGCACAGTCGTTCGTTCTTCATTATTGTAGCGTATCTGAGATTGGTAGTATGATGCTCCCCATTTGCGTGTCTTTAGAGACACGGTGCATCACAGAGGTGCCAAGAAGGTTACCTTAGGTGATGATGGAGTTTTGAGATTGCAGGGTCGAGTTTGTGTACCTAAATTGGATGGACTCCGAGAGTTGATTTAAGAGGAGGCCCATAGCTCCCGGTACTCTATTCATCTGGGAGCCGCGAGGATGTATCAGGATTTGCAGCAGCATTATTGGTGGCAGAGAATGAAGAAGGATATCGTTGCATATGTGGCTCAGTGTTTGAATTGTCAGAAAGTTAAGTATGAGCATCAGAGGCCCGGTAGTTCATTTCAAAAGATTGAGATACCTGAGTGGAAGTGGGAGCGTATCACTATGGACTTTGTTACTGGAATCCCACGGGCTCAGAAGAAGTTCGAAGCAATGTGGGTCATTGTTGATAGGCCGACCTAGTCAACACATTTCATTCCTGTGGCAGTCTCATATTCTTCCGAGAGGTTAGCTGAGATCTATATCCGGGAGATTGTTCATCTTCATGGTGTGCCTGTGTCTATCATTTTGGATCGAGGTACACAGTTTAACTCATATTTCTCGAAAGCAGTTCAATGAGAGTTGGGCACATGGATTCAGTTGAGCATACCATTTCATCCTCAAACGGACAGGCAGTCCGAGCGGACCATTCAGATTTTGGAGGATATGCTCCGAGCTTGTGTCATTGACTTTCGAGGCTCGTGGGATCAGTTTTTTCCTTTAGCAGAGTTTGCCTACAACAACAGCTACCAATTGAGTATTCAAATGGCTCCCTATGAGGTTTTATATGGTAGATGGTATCAGTCTCCGGTTGTATGGTTTGAGCTGGGAGAGGCTCGGTTGTTGGGTACAGATCTGGTAGGATGCCTTGGACAAGGTCAGGATCATTCAGGATAGGCTTCATATAGCTCAATCCAGGAAAAAGAGTTATGCTGACCGCAAGGTTCGAGATTTGGCTTTCATGATCGGTGAGCGGGTATTGCTTCAGGTGTCGCCTATGAAGGGCGTGATGAGATTTGGGAAGAAGGGCAAGCTTAGCCCAAAGTTCATTGGTCCGTTTGAGATCCTTGATCGAGCGGGAGAGGTGGCTTATAGACTTGCATTGCCGCCGAGCTTATCAGTCGTGCATCCAGTGTTTCATGTTTCCATGCTTCGGAAGTATCATGGTGATCCATCCCATGAGTTAGATTTCAGCACTGTCCAGTTGGACAAGAACTTGTCCAATGAGGAGGAGCCGGTGGCAATTCTAGGCCGGCAGATTCGTCAGTTAAGATCGAAGAGTTTTCTTTCTGTTCAGGTTCAGTGGAGAGGTCAGCCTCCTGAGGCATCGACCTGGGAGTCCGAGTCCGATATGCAGAGCTGTTATCCCCATCTTTTCCCCGACTCAGGTACTTCCTTCTTCAGTTCGTTCGAGGACGAACGGTTGTTTTAGAGGTAGAGAATGTGATGACCCAAAAGGTCATCACTTATTTTTTAAAACGAATTCTATGTTTCGAGGCCTTAAAAACCTCTTTTAGCATCACCTCGATTTGCGTGCATGGTCCGGGCACGTAGCCGGAAAGCCTTTATGTAAAAATCTATGAAAACTGATAAATTTTGATTATAAAATAAATTAATTTGATTTCGATCAACGTTTTAGGTAAACGGACCCGGACCCGTGATTTGACAGTCCAGAAGGGTCCGTAGGAAAATATGGGACTTGAGCGTATGCCCGGAATCAAATTCCGAGGTCCTAAGCCCGAGAAATAAATTTTTTAAAGAAAATTATTTTTTGAAATTGTTTATAAGGTTTGGAAATGAATTTTGATTAGAACATGTTGGTATTGGGCCCGTATTTTAGTTCCGGCACCCGATACAGATCTTATATGTAATTTAAGATAATTCCGCGAAGTTTGGTAAGAAACGGAATCCGTTTGATGGGATTCGAACTTTAAATGTAAAATTTGATGTTTAAAGAAGTTTTGAGAAATTTCATTGATCTCGAGGTTTAATTCGATGTTCATGATGTTATCTTGGTAATTGGTTATACGAATAAGTCTGTAGGATGTTTTCGAGGTTGTGTGTATGCTTGGTTTGGAGTTTTGAGGGCTCAGGTGAGTTTCGGGTAGGTTCCGGGATGTCTTAGGCTTAAAAGCACAGTTGTTGCAGGTTCAGAGAAGTTGCTGGTCTCTGAACCCGCCAGTGTGGTCCGCACAAAATGGTGTGCAACCGCGCTGGGGGCTGTGCGGTCGCACTCCATTTTGTACGGTCCGCACAGTGTCACAGGTCCTCTGGTTCACTGGGCTGTGCGGCCGTAGTCGATTTTGTGCGGTCCGCACAGGGGGTCTAAGAGAGGTATAAATAGATGGGACCCCCCCCCCCCCAAAAAAAATATGAGGCAATTTTTCAAACAACCTATCTTTTCCAAAATGTTGGTAAGTGATTTTTAACTCATTTTCTTCACTCCTTAACATCTTTTAACTTGATCTAACTCAAAATCAATGATTTTCATGGGGGAAATTGGGTGTTTTGGGCAGAACCTAGGTTTTTTTTTCAAAATTGGGGATTTGGACCTCGATTTGAGGTTCGATTTCAAAACAAATTATATATTTGAGTTCGTGGGGGAATAGGTAATCGATTTTTGGTTCGAACCTCGAGTTTTGATCGTGTGGGCCCGGGGGCGAATTTTGACTTTTGGGTAAAACTTTGGAAAACTCATTTTCATGCATTCAAATTGTTTCATTTAGCGTTTATTGATGTAATTAAGTAACTTGTGACTAGATACGAGCGGATTGGTTGAATCAAGGGGTAAAACTATAATTGAATCATGAATTGTGTTCGTGTTTGGTCTAACCTTAGCTTGAGAGATTAGGAGTTGTGTCTATTTGCTACGTGTTAATTGTAGAGTACGACGTATAGGCATGGTGACGAGTATCTATATGTTTGTGTCAAGCATGCCCGTGAGTCTTGTATTGTAATTATTATGCCTCTGTTGTGGTTTATCTTGCCTCACATGTTATAAATATCATTGTTCCCTTGTCGGGATGTTGTTGAAATATTAATGTTCCCTTGCCGGGAAGTTCTTATATTGCTCTTATTCCCTTGCCGGGATTCTTTGCGATTATATTTGGTTTGTAAATGGGAGCGAGTGGTACGCCTACCACAAGATAATTGGAATGGGAGCGGGCGGTACGCCTACCACAAGATAATTGAAATGGGAGCGGGTTACGCCTACCACAAGATATAATGAAATGGGAGCGGGTGTTACGCCTACCACAAGATCAATAAAATGGGATCGGGTGGCACGCCTGCCACGAGCTAAATAAAATGGGAGCGGGTGACATGCCTGCTACGAGATACATGAAATGGGAGCGGGTAGAACGCCTGCCACGAGATACAGGAAATGGGATCGGGTTGCACGCATGCAACAAGATGTAAAAAGAAAGTGAAATCTACCTTTGTTTTCCTTATCCTTGTTATTAATTGGATTTGTGGTTCCTTTATAATTCTCTTGTTATGTTGTTACCCGTTATTCCCCGAAGCATGCTTTTCCCTCCCATCTTTACTTGCTTATTCTTGTTTACTTTCCGCGGTATGTTATATAACTGCACAGGTTTACTTGGTAGTTTGGTCCTAGATTTGTCACTACCTCGCCGAGGTTAGGCTAGGCACTTACCAGCAAATGGGGTCGGTTGTGCTGATGCTATACTTTGCACTCTTTTGTGCAGATCCCAGTGCGGTTGACTTCAGATAGTAGATCAGTTGGCTACCTTCAGTCCACGCGGAGATCCAAGGTAGACCTGCAGGCGTCCGCAGGCCCTGGCGTCTCCTCTATCTTCTATTCCCTATTTCATTTTCCTTATTTCAGAAATAGTGTACTGTTATTTCTTCAGACTTTGTTTGTAGTGAATCCTAGACTGTCTATGACATTGTGACACCTGGTTTTGGGTTGTTAAGGCTCAAGTATTTGTAATAGATATAGTTTTCATATATTTTATCGTTGTCTTACGCTTAAATTTGAATTTCCGTTGTAATTACGTTATCGCCTTATAATTGGTAAAAAAGAAATAATTGAATAATGAGGTAAGTAGTTAAAGGATTGGCTTTCCTAGCTCACATTAGTAGGCGCCATCATGTCTCCCGAGGGTGGAAAATCCGGATCGTGACATCTACTGTGCATTCAGTGGGATCGCTTTCATTCTGAAATTACTTTCAAATTCTATTTGATTATTTCGACTTTTTGCTTTACTGCTGATTTTCTGTTTCTGTTTTTTCTTTTACAGAAAATTTTCTATTTCATAATATTATGGAATTACAGATTGCATAAAATCATGTACGTGCAAAATGGTGCAAGTATAAAGGAAGGAGAAGTGACAACAAATTGAACGAGTCAAATGGCAAACTGAGGAACCTTAATTGTGACACCAAATCACATTACAATGTGATTATAGTATGACCAAACCACATTATAATCAGCAGTAGTAGTGTAGGAATTGTGGTATGGGGTGTAAAACAAGAAAAGTGAATGACCAATACCATATACACTCTTATTTGTAGAATTCTAATCTTGCTCATTATATTGAATTGTTGTTGACTTGTAGATTTGCATTGATTTGGTATATTACATGCAGTAACACTCTCAAAACATGAATTTCTGACATTTGCATTATTGACTTCTCTTCCTTTCCCAATACTATATAATCGACTTTAGGTTTATTTTCGTGATGGATTCAATAACTGATAATTCACGTATCTTTTGAGAATTGCATAGGCATGAGAACGCTTCTATGGTTTGAAATTTCACTCCAAGAAATTCAGCAAAGATCGGCTGGTCAAAAAACCGGCCGACTTCGGTCGGTTTTTTAAAATATTTTATTTTAATTTTCTTTTACAAAATCGACCAACTTTGGTTGGTTGTTATTTAAAATAAATTAAAATTAATATTAAAAAATAGTCGAAATTGGTCGATTAATTCTTCCAGTCATTTAAAAAAAACCAACCGAATTCGGTCGGTAATTTTATTTTATAATAAAACCGACCGATATCGGTCGATTATTTTCGCGTGAAAATGTTAGAAAAATAACATAATATAGGGATGAAATAATTAGGCCTTGATAGTGTAGTCACTGTCCTTAAGGAATTTAAGCCTCCCAAATCCATTGCTGCAGGGATTATGGCAGAATTCCTCCAGGATTTTACAAAGCCTCTGAAATTCGAGTACCGGCAATTAACTCGAATTTTCACTTGAACAAATTTTGTGAATTGAAGATAGCAGATAAGAAGAATATACGTTGTTGCTTTTCTGATGACTTTCATTTTGGAGAGGAAATGAAAATTTATAAACCCTTTAGGTGTCTGTTAGGATTTACAGACACAACCTTTGCCAATAGGCACCTTTTAAAAACAAAAGTCACCTCTTTTCAAAATTAAAATATTTTTTATTATTAATAAAATTAATAGATGACTAAAAAGAAATAAATTTTGGGCTATTTAATTGGCCCACGGCCCAAGTGCCCCAAGTGCTCCAAGTGCCCAATCTTGACTATTAATAATATAGCCAAATTCTAGTTTCCCTCCAAAACATCTTTAAATTATTCAAATCATGTAAGACAAAGAAGTGCTTTTAAACACTTCTTCATTTCTTTCTTTCTTTTTCCAATGAGGGACAAAACAACCTCTTCTCAAATACTCCCATCAAAATACTAACTAATATAATAGAAAATACAATTAAAGAGTATAAATGAAATAAAAGAGAGTCTTAAAATAAAATGCACTAATGGTCTAGTGGTAGAATAGTATACTGCTACAGTACAAATACGGTTCTATTTTCAGATGGTGCACTTTTTAATTACAATACCGCCCAACTTCAGTCGAAAAATACCGACCAACTTTGGTAAGTTTTTTCAGCATTGTTTTTGGAATTTAATTGAACGACCGAAATCGGTCGGAAAATACCAACCAAAGTTGGTTGGTTAGCTCTATTGACGTTACGATTATCTACCGTCATGAATCGATAAATTTTTTCTAATTACCGACCAACATCGGTCGGTTTTGGTAGTTGATTTTCCCATTTTTTAGTAGTGTTTATTTTTAAGATTTTCGGTTATTAGAAAAAGATTAGTTCGTAAATTGATCGAGGCCTTCCACAACCGTGCGAAGCGGTTGCAAATGTATTAGTTATTGTATAAAGGCAGAATAAAATATGATTATTTAATAATAAGGAAGAGTAAGATGAGAGAAAAATAAGGTAACGGCGTGATCACATCAAATTGGCAATTCCATAGTAGCTTGTTTGGATGGTTGTTAATTGTTGTAATGTATCATATTGTTACTTTAAATATAATATAAATTTTTATTGTTACTTAAATTTTATTGTACTGTATTGTTAAACCCATCATAACATACGATGAAAAGTTCCACTATATATTTATGGAACGACCGATTTGGTGTGGTCACGTCGTTTTCTTATTTTTTCTCTTTTTGCTGTAACGAACCGATTGGCCGTTTTGAGTATTTATACTTCACTCGGTTGTGTGAGGGCACGAGTAGATCTGTATGATATATTATGATTTTTGTGAATCGTCAGTTTTGGTTTCAGGTTATTTGTAATTGATTTAGAAGAATGATTCTCAGCTAGAAGCACCAAATTGGAAAAGTTTGACCAAGTTTGATTATTTTTAGTAATTGACTTTATATTGTATTTTTGATGGTTCCGTTAGCTACATTAGGTGATTTTGGACTTAGGAGCGCGTCCGGATAGTAATTTGGAGGTCCGTGGTAGAATTTGACTTGAAATGGCGAAAGTTGAAATTTTGAAAAGTTTGACCGGGAGTGAAATTTTTGATATCGGGGTCAGATTTCTCATTTCGGAAGTTGGAGCAGGTCCGTTGTCAAATGTGACTTATGTACAAAATTTTAGCTCAATCGGACATGATTTGATAGGTTTCAGCATTAGTTGTGGAAGTTGAAGTTTCAAAGTTCAATGATTTCGAATTGAGGGTGATTCATCGTTTCGATGTTGTTATGTATGTTTTGAGGCCTCGAGTAAGTCCATGTTATGTTATGGGACTTGTTGATATGTTTGGACGGGGTCCCAAGGGGCTCTGGCGTGTTTCGGATCAATTTCGGAACTTTTTCTTCAATGTTGCTATTCTTCGTTCTGGTGTGACCACACTTGCGGTTGGTATGCGCAGGTAGATGGTCGCAGAAGAGACGAAGTGGTCGCAGGAGTGTCACGATCCGGATTTCCCACCTTCGGGAGTCGTGATGGCACCTACTCGTAGAAGCTAGGCAAGCCAAATTTAATTACTTTTCGCTTACAACATAATTTTCCCTTTTTAGCAATTTATGGCAATAATATAAAGCAACGAAATTAAATGATAGCGGAAGTCTTAATTATGGAAACTGAATCAAAGTGCGGAATAGTCAATATAAGCCTCTACCCAAGACTGGTGTCACAATACTCACGAACTGCTAAGAAATACTAAATACAAATGTTTGAAAGAAATCATAAGTTGTTTGTCTGGAATACAAGGAGGCAACAGGCTAAAAAGAGAGAATAAGGGAGACGCCGGGCCTGCGGACGCCTGCAAGGCTACCTCGGGTCTCGCTGGACTGAAGGCCTGCTCCCGTACTAATGCTGCTGCTGCTGCTCGAAACCTGGACCCGTGTAAATAGCTCAGAGTGTAGCATCAGCACAACCGACCCCATGTGCTGGTAAGTGTCTAGCCTAACCCTGGCAAAGTAGTGACGAGGATAGAATGGACTACCACATAAACCTGTTCAATTTTATATCTACAACAGAATTGAAAATACAAGACAATTAAACAATATGAGAGGGGGAGCATGATGTGAGGAGATAACAATATTAATAGTAAATCCAGAATAACAGCCTAAGGGCAGCTTAGAATTTACAGCGGACAAGAAACAAATACCCAAATAAACACACTTGTATAAATAATTGTTGCGGCACGCAACCCGATCCCAATATATAACAACACTGTTGCGGATTGCAACCTGATCCATATCGTTTAGCATTGTTGCGGCGTGCAACCCGATCCATATCATTTAACATTGTTGCGGCGTGCAACCCGATCCACAATTATCATCCAATGCACGGCATCACCCTTCGTGCTTTAACACTCTTCCTCACCCAATCAACAATCACAAACAAGGGCAGGGAAGTAATAAAACAAGAATGGAAGTCCCATCAAGGGTACACAATCAAACAAATAAAAACCTGGCAAGGGTACAACATCAATAACCAACAACGTCCCGGTAAGGAAATAAATCATTAACTCTTCTCTTTCTTTCACTTTCATCTCATAGTTCACATTATCACTTGAGCCCAAGCTCCAAGGAGTTACTTATCTCATATACCTGCACAATTTGTATTTCAAGCTGAGCCAATGCTCCACGAAGTTCCAAGATCACAATTTCTTTCACAAGGTCTTTACAACATATAGAAGTCATCAATTAAGCATGGAAGGCATAACAACAACCAAACTATCCGCAAATAAGGACTCACGGTCATGCTAGATACCAATGTATAGATACTCGTCACCATGCCTATACATCGTACTCGATCACTTAGCAAGTAGCAAACAAGACTCAACTCCTATTCCCTCAAGTTAGGGTTAAACCAAACACTTACCTCGATGCCTTGAATTCCACTCAAACCTCAACTATCGCTTTACCCCACGATTCCACCTCCAATCCACTCGAATCTACTCACAAATTGCTCAATTACTTTAATAAACACTAAATGAATCAATTTGAATGCATAAAAATAAAATTTCCAAGTTTTTCCCCATAAATTCCAAAATCGCCCCTGGGCCACGTGGTCAAAACCCGAGGTTCGAACCAAAACCCGATTACCAATTCCCCCACGAACTCAAATATGTAATTTGGTTTGAAATCGGACCTCAAATTGAGGTCCAAATCCCCAATTTTTAGAAAATCTAGGTTCTACCCAAAACCCCCAATTTCACCCATGAAAATCATTGATTTTAAGTGGAAAACATGTTAAATGAAGTTAATGATTGAAAGAATTGAGTAAAAATCGACTTACAAATGATTTGGAATGAAACTTGTTCTTGAAAAATCTCCCAAGGAGTTGTATTTTGAAAGTGGAGTGAAAAATGACTTAAAATTCGACTAAGTATGAAATTGCTGGGTCTCTGATGTCGCGAACCCCGACCAAATTATGGGAATTGCGAACTCTGCTTCGCATTTGCGAAGCCAGGCCTTACAGGAGACCTTCGCATTTGCGAACTTGGTCTCGCATTTGCGAACCTTGGAACTTCGCATTTGCAAAGAATATACTCACATTTGCGATCCTAGGCAGGCCTGGGCTGGTTTCGCATTTGCGAACCAGCCTTCGCATTTGCAAACCAGGCTTTGCAAATGCAAAGCTTGCAGGCCTGTTCACACCAGATTTTTCAAAGTTTAAAAATGCACTCCGACGCCTATCCAAAACTCACCCGAGCCCTCGGGGCTCTAAACCAAATATGCACATAACCTCAAAAATATCCTACGGACTTATCCGTACGATCAAATAGCCAAAATAACATCATGTACATCGAATTAACCTCAAAATTCATAATTTCTTCCAAGTTTTCATAAAACATCAAATTTCCATTTTTAAGTCCGAAACATGTCAAACGACATCTGTTTTCAACCAAATTTTGCAGAAAGCGCTTAAATCACATATAAGATCTGTACCAGGTGCCGGAACCAAAATACGGGCCCGATACCAATACATTCTAATCGAATTTCATTTCAAATTCCCTTAAATATTTTTAGAAAACAATTTCACACAAAAAATTATTTCTCGGGCTCTGGACCTCGGAAATCGATTCCGGACATACGCCCAAGTCCCATTTTTCCCTACGAACCCACCGTGACCGTCAAATCACAGGCCCGGGTCCATTTACCCAAAATGTTGATCAAAGTCAAATTTATCCATATTACTATTAAAATTTAGCATTTTTCACACAGAATTCATATTTAAGTTTTTCGGCTACATGCCCGGACTGCGCATGCAAATCGAGGCAACTCTAAATGAGGTTTTCAAGGCCTTGGAAGCATAGAAAGAGTAAAGAAACAAGTGATGACCCTTTGGGTCTTCACATTCTCCACCTTTAAAATAACCGTTCGTCCTCGAACGGACAAAAGAAAGAAGTACCTGAGTCGAGGAAAAGATGAGGATTATGACTCCACATATTAGACTATGACTCCCAGGTCGATGCCTCAGGGGGCTGACCTCTCCACTGAACACGAACAGAAGGAAAACTCTTGGATCTCAACTGACGAACCTGCCGGATCAGAGTAGCTACCGGCTCCTCCTCGTAAGAAAAATCCTTGTCCAACTGGACAGTGCTGAAATCTAACACGTGGGCTGGATCGCCGTGATACCTCCAAAGCATGGATACATGAAAAACTGGATGCACGGCTGATAAGCTAGGCGGCAATACAAGTCTATAAGCCACCTCTCCCACTCAATCAAGAATCTCAAACGGACCAATGAACCTAGGGCTAAGCTTGCCCTTTTTCCCAAATCTCATCATACCCTTCATAGGCGACACTCGGAGCAATACCTGCTCACTAACCATGAAAGCTACATCTCGAGCCTTACGATCTGCATAGCTCTTTTGCCTAGACTGAGCCGAACAAAGCCTATCCTGAATGATCTTGACCTTGTCCAAGGCTTCCTGAACTAAATCCGTACCTATCAACCGAGCCTCTCCCGGCTCGAACCATCCAATCGGAGACCGACACCGCCTACCATATAAAGCCTCATAAGGAGCCATCTGGATGCTCGACTGGTAGCTGTTGTTGTAGGCAAACTCCGCTAAAGGCAAGAACTGATCCCACGAACCTCCAAAGTCAATAACACAAGCCTAGAGCATATCCTCCAAAATCTGAATAGTCCGTTCGGACTGAATGTCCATTTGGGGATGGAATGCTGTGCTCAACTCGACCCGTATGCCCAACTCCCGCTGAACTGCTCCCTAGAAGCGCGAGGTAAACTGTGTACCCCTATCCGAAATGATAGATGCCGGCACACCATGAAGGAGAACAATCTCCCGAATATAAATCTCAGCTAATCTCTCAGATGAATAGGAGTCTGCCACAGGAATGAAATGTGCTGACTTGGTCAGCCTATCCACAATGACCCAAACTGCATCGAACTTCTTCCGACTCAACAGAACTCCGGTAATGAAGTCCATAGTGATCCTCTCCTACTTCCACTCAGGAAGCTCAATCCTCTGAAACAAACCACCAAGCCTCTGATGCTCGTACTTAACCTGCTGACAATTCAAACATCTAGCCATATATGCCACAATATCCTTCTTCATTCTACGCCACCAATAATGCTGCCGCAAATCCTGATACATCTTCGCAGTGCCCGGGTTAATAGAGTACCGAGAACTATGAGCCTCCTCCAATATCATCTCTCGAAGTCCATCTATATTAGGCACACATACTCGGCCCTGCAATCTCAAAACTCCATCATCATCTAAGGTAACATGATGGGCACCTCCACGCTGCACCGTGTCTCTAAGGACACACAAATGGGGATCATCAAACTGTCGATCACGGATACGCTCCAATAATGCAGAACGAGCGACCGTGCAAGCCAACACACGACTGGGATCAGAAACATCCAACCTCACGAATTGATTGGCTAAGGCCTGAACATCCAAAGCAAGCGGCCTCTGACTGACTGGAATATAAGCAAGACTGCCCATACTGGCTGACTTCCTACTCAAAGCATCGGCCACCACATTGGCCTTCCCCGGATGATAAAAAATGGTGACATCATAGTCCTTCAACAACTCCAGCCACATTCTCTTCCTCAAATTCAATTCCTTTTGCTTGAACAGGTACTGAAGGCTCTTGTGATCAGTGAACACCTCACATGCCACGCCATACAAATAGTGCCTCCAAATCTTCAAGGCGTGAACAATAGCTGCCAACTCTGAATCATGCATTGGATAGTTTTTCTCATGAATCTTCAACTGCCTCGAAGCATAAGCAATAACCTTGCCATCCTGCATCAACACTGCACCAAGCCCAATACGGGAAACATCACAATAAACTGTATAAGGCTCTGATCCTGTGGGCAAAACCAACACCGGTGCCGTAGTTAGAGCTGTTTTGAGCTTCTGAAAGCTCGCCTTACACTCATCCGACCATCTAAACTGGGCACCCTTCTATGTCAACCTGGTCATCGGGGCTTCAATAGATGAAAACTCCTCCATAAACCTACGATAGTAGCCTGCCAATCCCAAAAAACTCCAAATCTCTGTAGCTGATGCTGGTCTAGGCCAGTTCTTGACTGCCTCAATCTTCTTCGGATCCACCTGAATACCCTCTGCTGATACAACGTGACCCAGAAATGCAACTGAACTCAGCCAGAACTCACACTTGGAGAACTTGGCATATAACTGACTACCCCTCAGAGTCTGAAGAACCACTCTAAGGTGCTGCTCGTGCTCCTCCTGGCTGCGGGAGTACACCAAAATATCATCAATAAAGACTATCACAAACATGTCCAAATATGGCATGAACACTCAGTTCATCAACTCCATGAATGCTGCTGGGGCATTGGTCAACCCAAATGACATGAGCAAGAACTCATAATGCCCATACCGAGTGCGGAAAGCTGTCTTAGGGACATCGGATGCCCTAATCCTCAACTGATGGTAGCCAGATCTCAAGTCAATCTTGGAAAATACCCTGGCACCCTAAAGCTGGTCGAACAAATCAATCCTTGGCAGTGGATACTTATTCTTAATTGTTACCTTGTTCAATTGTCGGTAATCTATGCACATCCTCATCGATTCGTCCTTCTTCTTGACAAATAACACTGGCGCGCCCCAAGGTGACATGGGTCTAATGAAACCCTTCTCTAGCAAATCCTACAACTGGTTCTTTAACTCCTTTAGCTCTAGCGGGGCCATACTATATGGCGGGATAAAAATGGGCTGGGTGCCCGGAGCAAATCAATACAGAAATCAATGTCCCTGTTGGGTGTCATACCCGGCAGGTCTGAAGGGAAAATATCGGGAAAATCCTGGACAATAGGCACAAAATATATAGGAGGGACCTCAGCACTGGAATCATGAACATAGGACAAATGGCCAGACACCCCTTCTCGACCATACGTCGAGCCTTCACGTACGAAATGACACTACAAGCAGAATAACCTGGAGTGCCTCTCCACTCTAAACGAGGCATATCCGGCAAAGCTAAGGTCACAGTCTTGGCATGGCAGTCCAAGATAGCGTGATAGGGTGATAACCAGTCCATACCCAAAATGATATCGAAGTCAACCATATCTAAGAGCAACAAGTCTACACGGGTCTCAAGACCCCCAATCACTACAACACACGAACGATGGACGCGGTCGACTACGATAGAGTAGCCCACCGATGTAGACACATATACAGGAATACCCAAAGCATCACTAGGCATGACCAAATATGGTGCGAAATAAGATGAAACATATGAATACGTGGACCCAGGATCAAATTGTACCGAAACATCTCGATCACAAACCAGAACCGTACCTATGATGACATCTGAAGCCTCAGCCTCGGGCCTAGCCTAAAGAGTATAACAACGGGGCTGGGCCCCACTACCATGAGCCATATCCCTAGGTTGATCCGCTGCAAGCTGGCTTCCACCCCTGGTGGTCTGAGATCTACCTATATGACCTCTACCTCTACCTCTAGTACCTCTACCCCGCCTCTAGCTGGTCGTGGAGCATCTGGTGCCTGAATCATAGGACGGGGACCCTGCTACTACGACTGAGTACCCCTCAATATCAGGCAAGGCCTCCTGATATGACCATATTCACCACACTCATAACATCCCTCCGAATGCTGTGGCTGAGGAAACTGTGGCTGGTCTTGGCGACCTGAATGACCTCCACGGAAACTCTGAAGTGGCGGTGCGCTGATAAGAGCTGGCGGTGCACTGAATGACTGTTGATCAGAATAGTGTGCCTGAGAACCACAGCCACCTGATGTACCATGGGAAACCTGGAGAGCCGACTGAAAGGGCCTAGAAGGATGGCCTCCACCATATGAATCTCTGCCTCCAGACGAGGTACCACTGAATCTACCAGAATGATGGGCTCTCTTGTCTCCCCCGTAACCACCTCCTTGTGACAGAACCATCTCAACCCAGTGGGCCACATTAACCGCCTCCTGAAAGCCGATCTCACTACCAGTCTCCCTAGACATCTGGAGATGAATCGGTTGAATCAAACCATCAATAAACCTCCTCACCCTCTCCTTCTCGGTGGGAAGTATGATAAGATCATGGCGAGCTAGATCAATAAACCCGGTCTCTTACTGAGTGAACATTATAGAACCCTGCTGGAGGCGCTCAAACTGCCCCCGATATGCATCTCTCTGAGTAACGAGGAGAAACTTCTCCAGAAACAACTCTGAAAACTGATCCCAAGTCAAAGACGGCGACCCTGCTGGTCTAGCTAAACAGAAATCCCTCCATCAAGTCTTGGCGGATCCAGATATGCGAAATGCAGCAAAATCAACTCCGTTGGACTTAACAATGCCCATGTTCCGAAGAACCTCGTGGCAGCTATATAAGAAATCCTGGAGGTCCTTAGAAGAAGCACTGCTGAATGTAGTAGTGAAGAGCTTGGTGAACCTATCCAGCCTCCACAAAGCATCTACGGATATAGCCGTGCCATCGCCGGTCTGAGAAACTACCCCCGGCTGAACTGCCATAGCTGGCTGAACTACTGGAATCTGACCCTGGGGAGCTACCTGCTCTGGAGTACGTACAGCAGGAGTCTGGGCTCCTCCTCTAGCCTGAGAAGTGGCTAGTGTTACAGGAAGCAATCCTGCTCGGATGACACTCTCCATGAGGCCCACCAACCGGACCAAAGCATCCTGAAGAACTGGGATAGCAATAAACCCATATGGGACCTAAGCTGGGCCCACCGGAACTGCTGCGGCTGGGGCCGAAACCTCCTCGACAAAGTCAACTTGAGGCTCCGCCACTAGTGCTGCTACTCGGGGTTGAGCTCTGCCCCTACCTCGGCCTCTAGCACGACCTTGTCCTCTGCCCCTAGCGGGAACTGCCTGGGGCTCGGACTGCTGATTGGTAGATGAGGAAGCGCGTGTTCTCACCATCTGCGAAAGAATAGAGTAGAAATTCAATCAGCATTGAGAAACCAAATCGCATGATAAGAAAGAACAAATGTGAAACTTTTCCTAACTCTGTAGCCTCTGGGGATAAATACATACGTCTCCGTACTGAACCCTCAGACTCTACTAAGTTAGTCTGTTAGTTGTGAGACCTATGTAACCTAGTGCTTTGATACTAACTTGTCACGATCCGGATTTCTCACCCTCGGGAGTCGTGATGGCGCTTACTAGTAGAAGCTAGGCGAGCCAAATTTAATTACTTTTTGTTTATAACATAATTTTCCCTTTTTAGCAATTCATGGCAACAATATAAAGCAACAAAATTAAATGATAGCGGAATTCTTAATTATGAAAACTGAATCAAAGTGCGGAATAGTAAATATAAGCCTCTACCCAAGACTGGTGTCACAATACTCACGAACTGCTAAGAAATACTAAATACAAATGTCTGAAAGAAATCATAAGCTGTTTGTCTTGAATACGAGGAGGCAACAGTCTAAAAAGAGAGAATAAGGGAGACGCAGGGCCTGCGGACGCCTGCAAGGCTACCTCGGGTCTCGCTGGACTAAAGGTCTACTCCCGTACTAATGCTGCTGCTGCTGCTGCTCGAAACCTAGACCTGTGCAAATAGCATAGAGTGTAGCATCAGCAGAACCAACCCCATGTGTTGGTAAGTTTCTAGCCTAACCCCGGCGAAGTAGTGACGAGGCTAGACTGGACTACCACATAAACCTTTTCAATTATATATACAGCAGAATTGAAAATACAAGACAAGTAAACAATATGGAGGGGGAGCATGTTATGGGGAGATAACAATATTAATAGTAAATCCAGAATAACAGTCTAAGGGCAGCTTGGAATTTACAGCGGACAAGAAATAAATACCCATATATAACAACACTGTTGCGGCATGCAACCTGATCCATATCGTTTAGCATTGTTGTGGCGTGCAACCCCCATATCATTTAGCATTGTTGCGGCACGCAACCCGATCCATAATTATCATCCAATGCATGGCATCAACCTTCGTGCTTTAACACTCTTCCTCACCCAATCAACAATCACAAACAAGGGCAGGGGAAGTAATAAAACAAGAATGGAAGTCCCGGCAAGGGTACAGAATCAAACAAATAAAAACCCAGCAAGGGTACAATATTAATAACCAACAACGTCCCGACAAGGGAATAAATCATTAACTCTTCTCTTTCTTTCACTTTCATCTCATAGTTTACATTATCACTTGAGCCCAAGCTCTAAGGAGTTACTTATCTTATATACCTTCACAATTTGTATTTCAAGCCGAGCCAATGCTCCACGAAGTTCCAAGATCACAATTTCTTTCACAAGGTTTTTACAACATATAGAAGTCATCAATTAAGTATGGAAGGCATAACAACAACCAAACTATCCGCAAATAAGGACTCACGATCATGCTAGACACCAATGTATAGATACTCGTCACTATGCCTATACATCGTACTCGATCACTTAGCAAGTAGCAAACAAGACTCAACTCCTATTCCCTCAAGCTAGGGTTAAACCACACACTTACCTCGATGCCTTGAATTCCACTCAAACCTCAACTATCGCTATACCCCGCGATTCCACCTCCAATCCGCTCGAATATACTCACAAATTGCTCAATTACTTTAATAAACACTAAATGAATCAATTTGAATGCATAAAAATGAAATTCCCAAGTTTTTCCCCAAAAAATTCCAAAATTGCCCCTGGGCCACATGGTCAAAACCCGAGGTTCGAACCAAAACCCGGTTACCCATTCCCCCACAAACTCAAATATGTAATTTGTTTTGAAATCGAACCTCAAATTGAGGTCCAAATCCCCAATTTTTAGAAAACCTAGGTTCTACCCAAAACCCCTAATTTCACCCATGAAAATCGTTGATTTTAAGTGGAAAACATGTTAAATGATGTTAATGATTGAAGTAATTGAGTAAAAATCGACTTACAAATGATTTGGAATGAAACTTATTCTTGAAAAATCCCCCAAGGAGTTGTATTTTGAAAGTGGGTTGAAAAATGACTTAAAATTCGACTAAGTATGAAATTGCTGGGTCTCTGATGTCGCATTTGCGAACTGGGGTTCGCAATTGCGAACCCCGACCAAATTATGGGAATTGCGAACTCTGCTTCGCATTTGCGAAGCCAAGCCTTATAGGAGACCTTCGCATTTGCGAACTTGGTCTCGCATTTGCGAACCTTGGAACTTCGCATTTGCGAAGAATATACTCGTATTTGCGATCCTAGGCAGGCATGGGCTGGTTTCGCATTTGCGAACCAGCCTTCGTATCGCAAATGTGAAGCCTGCATGCCTGTTCACACTAGATTTTTCAAAGTTTAAAAATGCACTCCGACGCCTATCCAAAACTCACCTGAGCCCTCGGGCTCTAAACCAAATATGCACACAACCTCAAAAATATCCTACGGACTTATCCGTGCGATCAAATTGCCAAAATAATATCATATACATCGAATTAACCTCAAAATTCATAATTTCTTCTAAGTTTTCATAAAACATCAAATTTCCATTTTTAAGTCCGAAACAAGTCAAACGACGTTCGTTTTCAACCAAATTTTACAGAAAGCGCTTAAATCACATATAAGACCTGTACTGGGTGCCGGAACCAAAATACGGGCCCGATACCAATACGTTCTAATTGAATTTCATTTTAAATTTCCTTAAATATTTTCAAAAAACAATTTCACACAAAAATCATTTCTCGAGCTCTAGACCTCGGAATTCAATTCGGGGCATATGCCCAAGTCCCATATTTTCCTACGGACCCACAGGGATCGTCAAATCACGGGTCTGGGTCCGTTTACTCAAAATATTGATCGAAGTCAAATTTATCCATATTAGTATCAAAATTTAGCATTTTTCACAGAATTCATATTTAAGTTTTCCGACTATACGCCCAGACTGTGCTCGCAAATCGAGGCAACCTTAAATGATATTTTGAAGGCCTCAGAAACACAAAAAGAGTAAGGAAACAAGTGATGACCCTTTGGGTCGTCAAAAGGAGCGAAAAATAGTGCTGGGTGAGGAAGATCGCATAAGCGGAGATTTGGGTGCATATGCGAATGCGTAGGTGCGAAGTGATAGAGCGAGGTTTTTTGCAGGTGCGGATGGTGGCTCGCACCTGCGACCATTCGCACCTGCGATGTCGTAGAAGAGGGTATGTTGTCCGCAGGTGCAGGTGTCGAGTCCTCAATTGATTCCATAGAAGCAGAGATTATATCGTAGAAGCGACGCCGTAAAAGCGGCTAATGTGTCCGCAGATGCGGAGGTGCTGGACAGAATATTAAATACAAGGGTTCACGATTTTGGCTTCATTTTCACATTTCCAAATGCGGTTTGGGTTAAATTTGGAGAAATTTTCATCACAAGGATTAGGTTATGTATTCTACACTCGGTCTTGGTATATTTCATGAATCTATCTTCGATTTTTGCTTTTGGTTGATGAATTGAAAGAGGAAGTTAGGAGTTTTGGCCTAAAGTTTCATACTATGAATTTTTGAGTTTTGAACACCGATTTGGAATTGGATTTGAGTGAAACTAGTATAACTGGACTCATAATTAAATGGATTATTAGATTTTGTGAGTTTTGTTGAGTTTCTAGGCGCGGTTCTGGGTGTGAATTTTGGTCGAATTTGGGATTTGATATAGGATTTGATCTTTATCATTTGTAATTGTTTCCTTGGGCTTCATGTGATGTTTTTGAGTTGTTTTGGCTAGTTTTGAGCCATTCGGAGGTCGCTATGAGCGTGATGGAATTATTGGAGCATCGCTTGGGTTGCTCAGCATTTGGAATTGGCTTGTTTAAGATAAGTAGCTCTTCTAAACTTAGTACTGAGGGTATAAAGCCCGAATTATGTACTAAGTGATTGGTGTTGAGGTGACGCACATGCTAGGTGACCGGCGTATGGGCGTGCACCTTGTGAGTTGTGACTCTTTTGTTTCGAGGGCACTGTTTAGTGGCCCACTTTGTTGATATTTTTATTTTTCACCATGTGTTAAAGTAATTGAGCTGTACATCATGCTAGATATCCTGTTTTGGCTTTATGCTGATATTGTTGGGATCCGTAGCGGTTGTTTCTTTCTTTCATCTAATTGATTTCGTTGATATTTTATACTCAGTCACATTCATGCATTCATATCATATCTCAGTCTCAGTTGTTGCGTATTGATACATCATATCATTATTACGGGTCAGATTTCATGAAATTGTGAGACCGTGGGTGAGACTGGAGAGATTGATGACTGAGTGAGGCCGAGAAGCTGATTATGAGTGATAGTATGGGATCGCGTTGCATGCCGCAGCAGTTATATTGATGATTACAATAATGCTTGGGCTGAAAGAGTCCCTCCGGAGTCTACACACCCCAGTGAGTGATGATATTATTGAGGGATGGATATCCCTGGACATGGATTTGTCCGAAGTATTTGATATTTGGAGATGGATTTCTCCACAGGGTTGGATTGCCCTTTTTCCTCGGTGCTGGGTGACTTCTAGTCAGTGATGTATATGTTTTGGGATGGATTTCCCTGGGCCGCATGGGCCATATACATTACCGAGTGGTTGAGCATGTATATATTATTGAGGGATGGACTTCCATGGACATGGATTTGTCCGAAGTACTTGATACCTGGAGATGGATTTCTCCACAGGGTTGGACTATCCTTTTTCCTCGATACTGGATGACTTATAGTCAGTGTTGTATATGTTTAAGGATGGATTTCCCTAGGCCTTATGGGCCATATATAGTATCGATTGGTCGAGTGTAATGAGTGGAAAGTGTGATACAGTGAGGTTGGGTACTCTGAGAGTGTGAGTACATGATTCATCTATGAGATACACGGCATTGGCATACATATATGGAATACATGCATAGCGACGCATTTTCTTCATATTGTACAGTATCACATCATTCATGACTTTTTTACACACATTGATATGTGGGCATAGAGTGGTATTTCACACTTGTTATTTGGAAAGGAAATGAAATATTTTTATTTATTGTGGAAAGGATTTTTCAGGAAAATTACAGTTTTCAAACTATCTCATAATGTTTTGATGATTTCAATAAAGGATTTGGGCTTTCACTGATATTCTTGAAAACGGAACTATTTTTGGAAAACTGTGCAAAAAGCTGAACATCTTTATCTCTGAGATTATTTCTTTGTTTATATGTTGTATGTTGTATGAACTGCTGTTGGTTATTGGTGTTGGACCCGACCTATGTTTCAGCTCATCACTACTTTCAACCTAAGGTTAGGTTTGTTACTTTTTGAGTATATGAGGACAGCACTTCCTGCACATTGCGTGCAGATCCCGGATGTCGATGTTGGTGCGTTCGATGGCTGCTGGATTTGAAGACGTACCTGCGTTCCTACTGTAGCTACCTCTTGTTCATGGTAGCCTTAGATTATAAAATTCTGTTTATGTACTTTTCAAATAGAAGATGTATTTTCTTCATATCAGCTTGTAAACTCTATTATTAGAAGTTCATAATTTGTACTACCATCCAGATAATTTATTTTTTTAATTGACTAATTAGCATTATTTAATTGGATAGTTATTGGTTGGCTTACCTAGCGGGTTGGGTTAGGTGCTATCACAGCTAGTTGATTTTGGGTCGTGACAGATTGGTATCAGAGCTCTAGGTTCATAGGTCTACAAGTCATGAGCAAGTGTCTAGTATAGTCTTGTGGATCAATATGTTGGCGTCTACACCTATCTTCGAGGGGCTACATTACATTTATGATATACTTCCCATATTTCTTTCCTTATCATGCGGCATTGATACAACTTGAAGCACAACGCTTTGAATTCCTTCCACGCATTTGTATGTGCACATGAGCACTCGGTATCAACTGTGCATCAATGACTTTTGATTCCCAGGATTAAGTGTGAGATGTGATTTCTGTGCATTGATGATGGGCCAGTCTGGAGGACTTGAGGCTAGGTTTTGACTGTAGCTTGAGCACTGAGGTGTTGATTGTGTGAGCACTGAGGTGTTGATTGTGTGAGAACGTGCTTTTGGATTTATATGTCTAGTATAGTCCCTATTAGTGGAATTTATGGCTGGATGGCTACGTGATGAGTATGATGTGACTGGGAGATGTGTTCATATGATTTGAATATGACGAGAAGGGTCTGCTTGAGGTGTAGAAAAAACTATTTGGTATTTGATTTCCATATTTATTTGATGTATAGCCCCGAGTCATGGGTGTGTAGAAGGATCTTTTCATGTTATTTAGTTGAGGAGTGAAATAGAATTCATGTCGTGATATTAGTTCAAACTCAGGAAGATTAAGTGATTGCGTAATTTTTATGATTGTGGAAGGATATAAAGAGATGTTAGTTTGAGGCAAAGCAGGTGGGTTATTTCATGTGGGGTGTCCTGAGAGTTGTGTGATTCCTATGTTGTTTTGTAGCGAGTTCTCTTTTACCAGTAAATTATATGTGTTGCAATTTGAGTTTGGATTGTTTATGAGAGTTGGCTTGACTGTTACAAGGGTGAATGCGAAATTTGTAGATAATATGAGATATTAGATGGTTTGTGTTACATGAGCTTATGGAGGATTTAGTTGAATCTCACTGTGGTATTATGGATGTAATAAAGAATGGGCATTCGTAGTTATGGTGTGTTTTGATCTATGGCTTTCAACCAAGTGGGGGAGCCCGCTATTGATAAGTTGATTACACGATTATGTGTTGTACTGGTTTCGGTTTAAGGTATGCTTGCAGATGAGTTATGTTCTACGGAGGGTGAGATCGAGGGTGACTTAAGTAAAGGAATTTTTGGGTACGAGTTGTATTAGGCTTTATGAGTATATAAGAATCACGAAATGATTTGAATTGTTATAGGTGAAGGATGTAATGTGCCTGGATCATAATTTATCTAGTTACATTAAGGTGGTATTACTTCCTTGGGTGTTGGAGTGATAATGGAGCACATGTCGTTCGGTCTGTTTGATTAGTCTAATTGAGATCTGATCAGAGTGGATGACTCTCGAGAATGGTTCTAATGAATTCAAGATTTATACGTGGCATTGCGAATGTTGTAGATTTGTATATGGCTAGAAGCTCAGATTTACATTGGATGATATCGAGACTCGCAGTTTTTCTATATCATTATGTATTCTACACTCAGTATCAGGAAGGTAAGATGAACAACTTTAAACTCATAGAAGGTCTCTTCAGAGTGGGTGTCTTGGTTGTGGTACTTGTGGGGTGCTTAAGAAAGCATTCAACCGCTTATAAGCCTTAGGGCAGTGTGGTTTTATGCTAGGGACTCGTGTGGTGAGTCTTGGTTGAGGATTATGGTATTATGGCAAGGAGAAGTATCAATTTAAAGGCAATTTGAAAGGAACTCGGATAAATTAGGACAACTTGGTAGTAGGTTGGATCGGCATAGTAACATATGTGATTGACTCTTTTGGTTCTTATGATATAGTAAGTTTCTACAATGTTTATGGTGATACTCTCGGGTTTTTGATGGCTTGCGTAGATTGGTTAAATTAGAGGGATTCAATCCTGACAGGTTTGGTTAAGTGCAAATGGATTTCAGAGAATTCTTGAGGGTTTCTACCACGGTTCGATGAGTATATTTTCTACTAGCATGAGGAGCATGTGAAGTATAATGATTTTCTCTGGATGAAATCAAATAGAAAGTTCTTGGATAATTGAGTGAGTAGTTACTTGTGACTCGTAGTGGATTACGAAGTTCTTATAGTTTTCGTATGATGGCATGGATATGCGGTATGTTGTGTAGGATTGAGATTTGCATGTGCAAGGCCGCGGTTCAGTTTTGAAAGGAAGGTCATGAGTTCATAGGCAGCATGGACAATTTTAGATGACTAGGTGAAAGACATTACTATCTGGTATCACTTGATGAGAGTATACATTTTAGAAGGGGCAATGTGTTTGATTTATGGATACTTCATTGGTATTGTATCACTCTCTTGTTTGATCAACTACTAGTGTTTCAAATTTTGCTTTGTACGTAGAAGAATTATAGAAGTATTCCTCGCGGGGTTATCGTGTATTAGAGATGTTTTAGATATTCGAGTGGTGGAGTTGTGATCAGATATGGTAATTTGTGTGCTCTATGGATTTGGAGTCTGGAGTTCTCATGAGTAGATTATTTCATGGTTATGGATGTGAAGTTGTGGCCGAAGCTAGACAGATTATAGTATGTGTTATGGTTAGGTCATTGTGGAATTTTGGAGGGTTATGTATCTATTTGTGGGTGGCTA
The DNA here is from genome assembly GCA_026770625.1 of Nicotiana glauca. Taxonomy (NCBI): domain Eukaryota; kingdom Viridiplantae; phylum Streptophyta; class Magnoliopsida; order Solanales; family Solanaceae; genus Nicotiana; species Nicotiana glauca. The sequence goes on from MU760167.1 coordinate 143,010, forward strand.
GAGTGGATTTGGGGTCCATTAGCAGGCTCAATTGGGATGTGTATTCTACACCGAGTCGGATTGGTTGGCTCCATATTGCTATTATTGATGGATGGGCTATTCGGTTGTTGTTGAGGTTATTCGTATTTTGAAATAATCTGTGAGTTACTCTTCTATGCTACGAGGAGTTGTGATTCATTGGTTATATGCACATATGGTGCAGTTCTATTTGAGCTTTATAGCGGAATTTGAGCGAGATGAGTAATTGGGTATTGCATAATTGATTGCGCATTGGCTATGTTCTTTATGGATTGTGGTATTGTGTTATTTTCTCTCCATGGTTATGGTAATGCACTTTAGGTACTTGATGTCGACTTTCGCGTGGTTATTGATTTTGATCAAGGCAGCTCGAGGTATATAATATGGACCAGCGTTTGGATGGGATCACGTATTGCAGCAAAGTTATATTAAGATATGATCCATTGCGTTGGATTCGTGTGTTTTGGTTCTACGGTGTATGCTAGGTTGTTAGCATGGCGTTGTGACGGTACTTGTTAAGCTGGCGGGACAGTTCTCTTGTTTGAGTCATTTTCAAGATTGAGTACATTTGGAATGTTGCTATTTGGTACACGGGTTGCACTGGTTGTGGATTCAGGTTGTATTGACGTGTCATGTCACTAGAGTGTTTATGTTAGATGGGATGAGGTCATCGTACCTAGAAGAGTTCTATCAGATCTGATTGCGGTACATTTGGAAGGATATTGTTGCTGATCGGCTTAGAAATTTTCTATAGTTCCTCTCGAAGGAGAGGGAGTTCCACAACTTGTTGATCTGACAAATGGTTATGAGTTTCTACGTGTTTCTTTCATCATAGGCAGTATATGAAGATGTTAGAATGAGGCTTTATTTGATAAGAGGTTTATTACCGGCATTGTGTTGTTTTTGAGCAGCTATCGTGATTAGAAATTATCACTATGAGTGTTTGAGTTATGTGATATATCAAGCGATTTCATCTTGGTTTATGGCTATGACTTGATACAGCTTGTTCAGACTTATATAGTGTGTAGATACGAGATTCTGATCCTGTAGAAAATATCGAATGTGGAAATTGGATTCTAAGGCTTATAGGCTAGGTTGGATTAAGAATTTTCCGTCATGTTGTGTTATCACACCTGTATGGGATAGGGTGACGTGGTATCACCCCGGATATATGCATAGTGAGGTTACACCGCGATTTGATGGCTTTTGGAACAACTCTAGGTACGTTCGAGGACGAACATATGTTTAAGTGGGGTAGGATGTAACGATCCGACCGGTCATTTTGAGCATTTGCACTTCGCTCGGTAGCTTGAGGGCATGAGTAGCTCTGTATGATGTATTATGACTTATGTGAATCGTCGATTTTGGTTTTCCGGTCATTCAGAATTGATTTAGAAGAATGATTCTCAGCTAGAAGCTTCAAATTGGAAAAGTTTGACCACGTCTGATTCTTTTTAGTAATTGACCTCGAATTGGATTTTTAATGGTTATGTTAGCTCCGTTGGGCGATTTTGAACTTACAAGCGCGTCCGGATCTTGATTGGGAGGTCCATGGTAGAATTTAGGTTGAAATGGCGAAAGTTGGAATTTTGGAAAGTTTGACCGGGAGTGGACTTTTTGATATCAGGGTCGCATTCTGATTCCAAAAGTTGGAGTAGGTCCGTAATGTCAAATGTGACTTGTGTGCAAAATTTGAGGTCAATCGGACGTGATTTGATAGGTTTCGATATCAGTTGTGGAAGTTGAAGTTTCAAAATTCAATGATTTCGAATTGAGGGTGATTCATCATTTTGATGTTGTTATGTGTGTTTTGAGGCCTCGAGTAAGTCCATGTTATGTTATGGTACTTTTTGGTATGTTTGGACGGCGTCCCGAGGGGCTCGGGCGTGTTTTAGATTGATTTCAGTTCTTTTTCTTCAATGTTGCTATTGCTGGTCCTTTTGTGACCACACCTGCGGTTGGTATGCGCAAGTGCGGTGGTCGTAGAAGAGACGAAGTGTTCGCATGAGCAAAAATAGTGCTGGGTGATGAAGACCGCAGAAGCAGAGATTTGGGCGCATATGCGAATGCGTAGGTGCGAAGTGATAGAGCGTAGTGCGGATGATGGCCCGCACCTGCGATGTCGCAAAAGAGGGTATATTGTCCGCAGGTGCGAGGTTTGAGTCCTCAGTTGATTCCACAGAAGCGGAGGTTATGTTGCAGAAGCTACACCACAGAAGCAGTTAATGTGTCCGCATCTGCGGAGGTGCTGGACAGAATGTTAAATACAAGGGTTTGCGATTTTGGCTTCGTTTTCACATTTCTAAGTGCGGATTGGGGCAATTTTGGAGCAATTTTCATCACAAGGATTGGGGTAAGTGTTCTACATTTAGTCTTGGTTATATTTCATGAATCTATCTTCGATTTTTGCTTTTGGTTAATCAATTAAAAGAGGAAATTAGGGGTTTTGGCCTAAAGTTTCATAATACAATTTTTTGAGTTTTGAACACCGATTTGGAGTCGGATTTGAGTGAAACTAGTATTGTTGGATTCATAATTGAATGGGTTGTCGGATTTTGTGAGTTTTGTCGAGTTTCGAATTGCAGGCCCGGATATGATTTTTGGCCAGATTTGGGATTTTGATGTAGGATTTGATCTTTATAATTTGTAATTGTTTCCTTGGGCTTCATCTGATGTATTTGAGTTGTTTTGGCTAGTTTTGAGCCATTTGGAGGTCGCTACGCGCGTGATGGAATTCTTGGAGCATCGCTTGGGTTGCTCGGCATCTGGAATTGGCTTGTTTAAGATGAGTAACTCTTCTAAACTTAGTGCTGAGGGTATGAAATCCCGAATTATGTGCTATGTGATTGGTGTTGAGGTGACACACATGCTAGATGACGGGCGTATGGCCGTGCACCGTGTGAGTTGTGACTCAGTTGTTTCCAGGGCACTGCTTAGTGGCCTACTTTGTTGATATTTGTGTTTTTACCATGTAATAGATTAATTGAGCTGTACATCATGCTAGATATTATGTTTAGGCTTTATGTTGATATTGTTGGGACCCCTAGCGGTCGTTTCTTGCTGTCATCTAATTGATTTCGTTCATATTTCGTACTCAATCATATTCATGCATTCATATCATATCTCAGTCTCAGTTGTTGCGTAATAATACATCATATCATTATTCCAGGTCAGTTTTCATGACATTGTGAGCTCGTGGGTGATACTGGAGAGATTGATGATTGAGTGAGGCCGAGAGGCTGATTATGAGTGACAGTATGGGATCGGGCTGTACGCCGCAGCGGTTATATTGATGATTATGGTAGCTCTTGGGTTGAAGGAGTCCCTCTGGAGTCTACACATCCCCGGTGAGCACGGTTGAGGGATGGATTTCCCTGGACATGGATTTGTTCGAAGTATTTGATATTTGGAGATGGATTTCTCCACAAAGTTGGATTGCCCTCCTCGGTACTGAGTGACTTCTAGTCAGTGATGTATATGTTCCGGTATGATTTTCCTGGGTCACATGGGACATATACAGTACCGAGTGGTTGAGTATTTATAAATTAATGAGGGATGGACTTCCCTGGACATGGATTTGTCCGAAGTACTTGATACCTGGAGATGGTTTTCTCCAAAGTGTTGGACTGCCCCTTTTCCTCGGTACTAGGTGACTTATAATCAGTGTTGATGTTCCGAGATGGATTTTCCTGGACCTTATGCGCCATATAAAGTACCGAGTGATTGAGTATGATGAGTGAAAAGTGTGATACAGTGAGGTTGGGTACTTTGAGATTGTGCGTACATGATTCTTCTATGAGATACATGGCATTGGTTACATATATGACATACATGCATAGAGATGCATTTTCCTCATGATTCACGGTATCACATCATTCATGACTTTTTTTACACACATTGATATGTGGGCATAGAGTGATATTTCACACTTGTTATTTGGAAAGGAAATGAAACATTTTTATTTTTTGTGGAAAGGATTATTTTCAGGAAAATTACAGTTTTCAAACTATCTCATAATTTTTAAATGATTTCAAGAAAGGATTTAAGATTTCACTGATATTCTTGAAAACCGGAACTATTTTCGAAAAATGTGCAAAAACTAAACATCTTTATCTCTGAGATTATTTTATTGTTTATATGCTCTACATTGTATGAACTGCTGTTGGTTATTGGTGTTGGACCCAACCTATGTTCCAGCTCGTCACTGCTTTCAACCTGAGGTTAGGTTTGTTACTTTTTGAGTACATGGGGTCGGTTGTACTTATACTGCACTTCCTGCACATTGCGTGCAAATCCCTAATGCCGAGGTTCGTGCGTTCGATGGCTGCTGGATTTGATGGCGTACCTGCGTTCTTGCTGTAGCTGCCTCTTATTCACGGTAGCCTTAGATTATAAAATTCTATTTATGTACTTTTCAAACAGAAGATGCATTTTCTTTATATCAGCTTGTAAACTCTATTCTTAGAAGCTTATGATTTATACTACTAGTCCTTGGAAAATGTAATAGATCCACATAATTTATTTTGTTTAATTGATTTATTAGTATTATTGAATTGGATAGTTATTAGTTGGCTTACCTAGCGGGTTAGGTTAGGCGCCATCACGACTAGTGAATTTTGGATCGTGACACTTGCTCTTTCTTATTATTAAATAATCCTATTTTATCTTTTACCCTACTTTTTTATGCTATAATTCCTCCTTGTATCTTACTTTTTTTTTTATATAATATTGCAAGTTTATTCTTCATATTGTTGGTGCATGTCATCATGAAATGATGACAAACAATACAATCTATCCAAATATACGATACATTATGAAACGATACATAATAACCATCCAAACAAGCTGTGAAGCGTACTTTTCGTCGTTACGTAACGACGGATTTAACGATATGATATAATAAAATTTAAGTAATAATCAAAATAAATATTATGTTTAAAGTAATAATATAATGCAATACAACAAAAAACAACCATCCAAACAAGTTGTAAAGGAATCATAAATGTATAACAGCATAACTCAAAAACTAACTCAAATCCGTCCATCTTAAATTCTAATGAGAAAGACAATGTTAAAAAGTAAATTGTCTATGATGACCAAGTTTTTTCCCGCAACGCTGTGCCTGTGTATGAAAATGTGGAAGCGCCTCCATATGACTTCAACCTTTGATTTGCGCTTGCAATATGTGTAATATGGCGGTAACAGATAGAGGTTGTGGAGCGAGCGTGCATGGCTTTTTGTACTTTGACTAGCCATTGAATCTTCTTAGTTTCAAGTTCAATCTTAGTGATAGTCGTAAGTTGAGTTGGACACACGTTGGGCCTCGCCCAACACAATACGTTTAAGCCCGTTGGCGCAGGATTTTTCGTAGGGAAACTTACACAAATGTCTCAGATAAATTTCAACTTACCAACTTCTAGCTATTAGTCATAGACTTACAAAAACTAACCAACAAAAATTAAAAAACCAAACAATAGGTTTCTTTCTCTCAAAGAATCACATATAAAAACCACCTTCCATATTTTTAAGTGAGATTAGCAATATTAGATACAAGACAGAAAGGAAATTTCATGGACGGGGTAGCAAATAAGGTGATGAAATACAAAAATCTATATAATATTCCAAAAATCTAAACAAAAAAAGAACTTTTTCAATGTGTATAGTTGAAAATATATAGATAAGTCAATATACAAAATTTAAGGAAGATTAGAGGTGATTTGGACTGGTTTTGTATCAAAATTCGTAATTAAATCGAGTTCAAAAAAGTCTTTTGCGACACATGTATCAAACATGTATATGCATGTATCTCACACACAGGTATACATGGATATACATGTGATACACAATTGATACAAATATGATACATATGTGATACACAGTGTGGTACACATATCATTTTTTTCATGTTCAGCTTTTACTTCGAATTTTCAATTCAAACCACCTCAAAACTTCACCAAATCATCCAAAAAATGAGATTCAAGCTCCTTAAGTTGTGTCCAATCTATTCTAATAACACTCACTCAAAACAAAGCAAAAATTTAATATTTTTTTGCTACAAATAGCTAATTGGCTAATTTGGTTAATATTAGTAATATTTTATCAATTGACCAATTTTTGTAATGAGTTACTTATAAATATACATAACTAGTACTTTCCCTTTTTCATAAGCGCTATCACTATTTCTAGCAATAGGCCCGTAACAGTCAAAATATATTTTGTGGAAGTTCAAACCCAAGACCTCTCACATCAAACTTGAAGCTATCAACCGCTAGACTACTGAGCTATTTCAATGCAAGTGGTGTCATTTTTAATGATTTTATCTTGTATTTCAGTTTTACTTATTATATATATAGAGTAAAATTTTTGATAAAGCTGTGTCCCGTGACACCGCTAGGGTCCATGTAAATCCGCTCTTATCATTAAGCCAAACTAATGCATGAAGAGTTCAAAATAAACACGGTTTACCATAAGACTTAATGAAAAAATTGACTTTGAGAAAGAAATGTCGATCAAGTGCTATCTACAACACAGCATGATATTAGTTGATGTGTATTGGAGGTCAACAAAATACGCCATCCACCACAACAGTTTAATAGATCGTGCCGTCAATAGGGGTAAAACTTCGACTATAATTAAGTAGACTACTTCTAAGATCGATTTGTTATAAATATATTATATTATGGATGTTCATACTCCGTTGTAAATAAGCTTATTCTTTCGATACTTCGTTATGGATAAATACTACCCCGGTAGAAGATTATCCATACCGGGTATAATGAGCTTATCCTTTCAGTACTCCGTTATGGATAAACATTACTCTTAGTATAAGATTATCCATATCGGGTATAGTAGCAGCTTACACACCAGCTTGTAGTAGCTTACACAACAACTTGTGTAGTAGCTTACACAGTAGCTTATAGTAGCTTACACAGCAGCTTACACAACAGCTTGCAGTAGCAGCTTACACAACAGCTTCCTTTCTTCTATAAATAGAAGAGTTTTCAG